>SJYA01007501.1:0-18389 GCA_006410615.1 Neotragus moschatus
AATAGAATTATAATCTATGTGGTCTTTTGTGACTGGCTTCTTCACTTAGCAGATTGTTTTCAAGATTTATCCATGGTGTGGCATGTGTTAGAATTTCATTTCTTTTTATTGTTGAATGCAGTTCCATTGTATGGATGGACTTCCATTGTACGGATGTTCCACTGAATGGATATACTACTTTAGTCCACAGGGTTGCAAAAGTCAGACGTGACTTAGTCACTAAACCATACCACCACCACAACCTTGTTCGTTCTTCCATTGGTGGACACTGGGACTGTTTCCACCTTTTGACTGTTATGAATGATGCTGCTATGGTACCTGTGAACAAATCTTGTTGTTTTCGCCACAGTGCTTGGCTTGCGGGATCATAGTTCCCATGGAAACACGAAGTCCTAAACACTGGGCCTTCAGGAAATTCTCTGGACATGTCCTTGTCCTCATCATTAGTCTCATCATTCATAACAGTATGGCTTAATCATAAGTTCCATGGGCTATTGGAAAATCGTATATTATGTGTCAATTGAAAGAGCAAACATCAATTCAGCTCCTTCTGGGCATAAGTGTATATTTTCAATTTTATAGTAAAACAAACATACTGTTAAGTAAGATTTCCCCATATTAAAAGATACAATTGAACAAACATTATAGTGAATTTCACATTTGACCTTATTTTTTTCAGTAAATACAGTTGTGAAGATGGAGTCAGACTCTTTCTTTAAAAAATTCTCCCCTTAATACACACCACTGTGATTGGTCAAGACAATATGGCCCATAAAGGCAGCAACATGTGTACACACGTTTTCGTTCCTTTTGGGAAGAGCAGTGGGATTTCTGGGTCATATGATGACTCCGTGTTTACCCACTGTACTCTTTTTCAGAGTCACTGCCTCATTTTCCATTTCCACCAGCAGTGTATGAACATTCCAACTTTCCACATCCTCGCCAACACGCTACCCATACATGTAATCTTTGCATCATCATAGACTGAGAAACTTCATGCTTAAAATAAAAGCCACATGGTAAATTAAAGCCATGGAAGCAAGTATTATTGTTCGAGCATCAGGAATTTTTAAGGAGGGCTCACTAGATACAGGGCACTGTAATAGGAAATGGCTCTTTTGAGGTGTTTCTCGTGGCTGGTCAAGCAAGTGGGACACCTATGACTCAGATTTCCCTGGCAAGCCAGGAGGTATCTCAAGATCACCGCTACGTCTGGTTTTACAGGCAGAGAAGCGTGACGGAAAACGGTGCTTCTTCCAGTCACCCATGGGGCAGTGGGCAGAGGCAAATGTAACAGTTTCCCAAAAAACGTTTAACTTTCATACAATTGTAAAGGTTACTTTCCATTTAGAGTTGTATAAAATACTGACTATATTCAACCTATGGCACAATAATACATCCTTGAGCCTGACTTACAGCCAATAGTTTGTACTGCCCCCTCCCTGGCCCTATATTGCCCCCTCCCCTCTGGTAACTACTAGTTTGTTCTCTGTGTCTGTGAGTCAGCTTCTTTTATGTTGTATCCACTAGCTTGTTGTATTTTTTAGATTCCACACATAAATGATATCATACAGTATTTCTCTTCCTCTTTCTGACTTATTTCACTAAACATAATGCCCTCCAGGTCCACATATGTTCCTCCAAATGGCAACACCTTGTTCTTTTTTATAGCTGAATAGTATTCCATCATATATAGGCGCCACGTCTTCTTTTACCATTCAGCTGTCGGTGGACGCTTAGGTTGCTTCCATGTCTTGGTGATTGTAAATAATGCTACTATGAACATGGGGGTGCATGTATCTTTTTGAACTAATTTTGGTTTTTTCCGTTTATATACATAGGAGTGGAATTGCTAGGTCAGATGGGAGTTTTATTTTCATTTTTTAAAAGAAACCTCCATACTGTTTTCCACCACGGGGGCATCAATTTACAGTTCCACCAACCATTCACGTGGGTTCACTTTCCTCCACATCTTTGTCAACATTTGTCATTTGTGGACTTTGATGATAGCCATTCTGACAGGGGTGGGGTGATATCTCACGGCGGTTTTGAAATAATAATAGTTTTTGACTCTTCAGGGAGCCAGACAAATGTAAGACAGCAGAGCCCATCCAGGACATCTGTAATTGGCCTGATTTTCCAGCTCTGAGCTCCGATCAGCCTTTAGGCCACTAACCGGTGACATTTTAACCAGGTCTGAGCCACAGAAGTGTTTTGTTTGGCCCGGGTCGCGTTTCAAGCTTTCTGATTTGAATTCCTTTACAGTCTCTAGTCTGTGACAGCTTCCACTGATCTCTACAGCTTTCGGCACCCTCAGCTTCACTCTCTTACATTGTCTGGTTCCTGGAACCGTTTGGGTGTGTGCATCCTGCTTGGGAGGCTTAGTCACATGGTTAAAACCTGAGCAATTATTAAGTGGAACATTGTTGCCATCATCCCAAAGCAAATAGGGCTTCCCTGGTAGCTCAGTGGTTAAAGAAACTGCCCAGAGTGCAGGAGACCCGGGTTCAATCCCTGGGACAGGAAAACTCCCTGGAGAAGGAAATGGCAACCCACTCCAGTATTCTTGCCTAGAGAACCCCATGGACAGAGGAGCCTGGTGGGCTACAGGCCATGGGACTCACATGAGTCAGACATGACTTAGTGACTAAAGAACCACCACCAAAGCAAATAGTCACATCCCTACACTGCGCCATCAACAAGAAGCAGTAATTAAGCAGGTAATTGTGCAACATTAGAGAACGATACATACGTTGGGACCCGTCGCCTCTAGGACCTGACAGACTAAAATAATCTACACTGACACCAACAGACATCCACGTGGCTGACAGACCATGAAAAGAGACGTGATGGAACTCAGCCCTGGCCATAGCAGCACTGCCAGACTTGTGACTGGGCTCCTGCATTCTAACAACCGACTTCTTTACAAAAGACGCTCTTCACACATTATTCCTATTAAGATTTGAAAATATTTGCTGATCAAGTCTCCATGACGTGATTCGAAGGACTCATGAAATTCCAATAATCTTTCGTAATGCAAGCATTTTTTTTTTTCTTTCAGCAAGTTCTCTGATAGCTGACGTGGCCACTGATATGATCAACCGTGTGATTAGAGACGCAATCTGAAGCAAAGTCCCTGCATCCTTGGGCTTCCCAGGTGGGGCTAGTGGTAAAGAACTCACTGCCAATACAGGAGACTTAAGAGACTCGAGTTCAATCCCTGGGTCAGGAAGATCCCTGGAGGAGGGCATCGTAACCCACTCCAATATTCTTGCCTGGAGAATCCCACGGACAGAGGAGCCTGGCGAGCTACAATCCATGGGGTTACAAAGAGTTGGACATGACTGAGCAACTTAACACGTGCCCACTCTGCATCCTTCGATGCAGCTGGTACCCTGATCAGTTCCCCTTTACCTGCTGGAGTGCCCATCTCAGGCCGCCATGAGCACTGGTTACCAATGACTCACACCACGTCCTTCTCCAGAAGGAGCCTCCTTGCCCAGAGATGCTCAAGATGCTATGCTTTCCCCAGGAGGAAGGTAGTCGGCAGCTAATGAGTGATTGATACAGGTTACAAAAGTCCTGGACTCTTGCCAGGGGCGGGGCAGGGAATTTGCAGTGCTACACCCACTCCAGCTCCTTAGATTGAAGCCAGACTTCCCTGAACTTGGATTTTTGCCTGACTTTCCCCCCCTGTGCTCGTCTGCTCCCCTTATTCCCTAACATATTTCACTTGTGAGCATGATCCTCCCAAAGTCACTTGCATCAGAAACTCTGTCGCAGAGTCTGTTGCGGGAAACCTGATATAAGACCCCTGACCTATCTTATAAAGTTATCCTCATAAAGTCAGATGTTTAAATGGTAGTTAAAGTACAACACAGATGATATTTAGGCAGGTAATGGTTAAAAGGTAACAGCCCTGCTTCCCAGGTGGTCCACTGGTTAAGAATCTGCCTTGTAATGCAAGGGACGCAGGTTTGATCCCTGGTCCAGGAAGATTCCACATGCCATAGAGCAACTGAGCCCGTGTGCCCCAGCTACTGAGCCCAGGCACCTCATACCTGTGCTCCACTACAAGGCAAGCCACGTGATGAGGAGCCTGAGCTCTGTGACAGAGAGGAGCCCCTTCTTGCCGCAACTAGAGAAAACCCACGTGTAGCGATGAAGACCCAGCACAGCTAACAATAAGACAAATAGGTAAATCTCAAAAAAAAATAGAAAGGAACAGCCCTGAACTTTGCAGCTATGGTGACCCACTAGAGTGTTCCTAAGGCAGCGTTATGGTATTTATGTTTCTGCTCAGTGGAAGAGTAATTTCAGCTCATCTCCTAATCAAAAAATTACTTTTCCATCAAATCAGAGTGCTTATAACCCCCTTTTTACTGAGGAATGGTCAGAACCCAGAGGGAGAGAGAGAGAGAGTAAACTATAAAATTATGAAGACAAGTAGTGAATTTAGATTTGCCTTTATCGATGCATAAAATTTATATAACATGAGTCCTGCAATTATAAAAAAGTACATTCCAGTAAAAAGCATTGCTGTTCCGATGGGGGAGAGATGCAGTGCCCTGTCACTGTAGCTTCCACAATCCACTGGTACCCTTGATCTTTTCAACAACTTTATACAACTCTTTTTCCCAAGACCTGAAAAATCTGAGCAGTGTGCGTGTAATAGTTTCCTACAACTGTTGTAAGAAATGACCACAGTCTTGGTGGCTTAAAACAACTGAAGCTTATTCTCTCAAGTCCTGGAGGCCAGAAGTCCAAAATCAAGGTGGACTTCCCCCCAGTTCTGTGCTGGGAGGATCCAGTCTTTGTCTCTCCCAGCATCTTGTGGCTGTTGGCATTCCTCAGCTTGCAGTTCCATCTCTCTGCTCCATTTTCACACAGCCTCTTCCTCCTCCTCTGGCTGTCTCAAATCCCCTTATTCTTCCTTTCATTAGCCCCTGGATTCAGGGTATACTGAGATAATCCATTATATCCACTATTGTGGGGAAGAGTCCCTTAGAAGAAATGGAGTAGCCATCAAAGTCAACAAAAGAGTCTGAAATGCAGTACTTGGATACAATCTCAAGAACGACAGAATGATTTCTGTTCGTTTCCAAGGCAAACCATTCAGTATCACGGTGATCCAAGTCTGTGTCCCAACCAGTAATGCAGAAGAAGCTGAAGTTGAATGGTTCTATGATGACCTACAAGACCTTTTAGAACTAACACCCAAAACAGATGTGCTTTTCATTATAGGGGACTGAAATGCAAAAGTGGGAAGTCAAGAAACAGCTGGAGTAACAGACAAATTTGGCCTTGGAATACGGAATGAAGCAGGGCAAAGGCTAATAGAGTTTTGCCAAGAGAACGCACTGATCATAGAAAACATCCTCTTCCAACAACACAAGAGAAGACTCTACACATGGACATCACCAGATGGTCAACGCTGAAATCAGATTGATTTTATTTTTTGCAGCCAAAGATGGAGAAACTCTATACAGTAAGCAAAAACAAGACCAGGAGCTGACTATGGCTCAGATCATGAATTCTTTATTGTCAAATTCAGACTTGAATTGAAGAAAGTAGGGAAAACCACTAGACCATTTAGTGAAAGTGAAGCCATTCAGTCGTGTCTGACTCTTTGCGACCCGTGGACTGTAGCTCACCAAGCTCCTCTGTCCATGGGATTCTCCAGGCAAGAATACTGGAGTGGGTTGCCATTTCCTTCTCCATTTAGGTATGACCGAAATCAAATCCCTTATGATTGTACAATGGAAGTGAGAAATAGATTTAAGGGACTAGATCTGATAGACAGAGTGCCTGAGAACTATGGATGGAGATTCATGACATTGTAGAGGAGACAGGGGTCAAGACCATCCCCATGGAAAAGAAATGCAAAAAAGCAAAATGCCTGTCTGAGGAGGCCTTACAGATAGCTGTGAAAAGGAGAGAAGCGAAAAGCCAAGGAGAAAAGGAAAGATATACCCATTTGAATGCAGAGTTCCAAAGAATAGCAAGGACAGACAAGAAAGTCTTCCTCAGCCAGCAATCAATGCAAAGAAATAGAGGAAAACAATAGAATGGGAAAGTCTAGAGATCTCTTCAAGAAAATTAGAGATACCATGGGAACATTTCATGCAAAGATGGGCTCGATAAAGGACAGAAATGGTATGGACCTAACAGAAGCAGAAGATATTAAGAAGAGGTGGCAAGAATACACAGAGGAACTGTACAAAAAAGATCTTCATGACCAGGATAATCATGATGGTGTGATCACTCATCTAGAGCCAGACATCCTGGAATGTGAAGTCAAGTGGACCTTAGAAAGCATCACTAGGAACAAAGCTAGTGGAGGTGATGGAGTTCCAGTTGAGCTATTTCAAATCCTGAAAGATGACACTGTAAAAGTGCTGCACTCAATATGCCAGCAAATTTGGAAAACTCAGCAGTGGCCAGAGGACTGGAAAAGGTCAGTTTTTATTCCAATCCCAAAGAAAGGCAATGCCAAAGAATGCTCAAACTACCACACAATTGCACTCATCTCACATGCTAGTAAAGTAATGCTCAAAATTCTCCAAGCCAGGCTTCAGCAATCAATGAACCATTAACTTCCAGATGTTCAAGCTGGTTTTAGGAAATACAGAGGAACCAGAGATCAAATTGCCAACATCTACTGGATCATTGGAAAAAGTACACTACATTACTTGACAAAATGGACTTTATAGATATGATTAATCCTTGGAAGAAAAGTTATGACCAACTTAGATAGCATATTCAAAACCAGACACATTTCTTTGCCAACAAAGGACCATCTAGTCAAGGCTATGGTTTTTCCAGTGGTCATGTATGGATGTGAGAGTTGGACTTTGAAGAAGGCTGAGCGCTGAAGAATTGATGTTTTTGAACTGTGGTGTTGGAGAACTCTTGAGAGTCCCTTGCCCTGCAAGGAGATCCAACCAGTCCATTCTGAAGGAGATCAACCCTGGGATTTCTTCGGAAGGAATGACGCTAAAGCTGAAACTTCAGTACTTTGGCCACCTCATGTGAAGAGTTGACTCATTGGAAAAGACTCTGATGCTGGGAGGGATTGGGGGCAGGAGGAGAAGGGGATGAGAGGATGAGATGGCTGGATGGCATCACTGACTCGATGGATGCAAGTCTGAGTGAACTCTGGGAGTTGGTGATGGACAGGCAGGCCTGGCGTGCTGTGATTCATGGGGTCGCAAAGAGTCGGACACGACTGAGCAACTGAACTGAAATGAATATCATAAATAATTTAGATGGGGAGATTATTCAGGTAGAAACAATCTGACACATAAGCCTTAGAAACAAGAAGAGAAAGAAAAGCAATATTCAAAAAATAGGTTATCACAGATGGAGCAGAGAAAACAGGGGCTCATTTTGTCATTGTTGGCTCCAAAGTCTGTTGGGACAAAGAGCAAGGACTGTCCTGATCTCTATTAATTGAGCATCCCATTTGGCGGACTGTCAGCAAAGAATCAGTCCTCTGTCCGACAACCTCAAGGAAGCAAATTCTGCCAATAATTTAATTGAACAAGAAAGATGGAATACTCACTAGAGCATAAAAAAAGAATGTGGCCCTCCCAACACGTTTGACCTATCATCTACAGAACTCTAAGATAATAAATTTTAAGGCACTCAATTTGTGGTAATTTACTTAAACTGCAAGAGACAACTAATACACAGAAAATAATGATGTTCACAGAAAATAATATAAGAGATGATGTAGACCTGCTCAAGATATACAAATTCAAAACTTTAATCTCATAACCAATTTAGCTGTACTGTGAGAATTTGAAATATTCAGTTTCTCAGCCTCCATTCCAGATGAGTATGAAGCAATGACTCAATTTTGGCTAATAACATGAAGATAGGTGTCAACAAGTGTTCAGTCTTTTGTTTCCACTACTTTCATCCTTAGTGTTAGTCATTCAGTTGTGCCCAACTCTTTGCGACCCCATGGACTGCAGCCCACGAGGCTCCTCTGCCCACAGGATTTTCCAGGCAAGGACACTGGAGTGGGTTGCCATTTCCTTCTCCATCTTTCATCCTTGGAAGGGTGCAGAAGTTATATCTAAGCAGGAAAGAAGGAAAGCATAAGGAACCTTCCACTCCAGTGTCTTTATTTTAAAGTATAAGACTAGTCAGACCACCCTATCAGAAGTCCTCTGTGAAGGAAATAAATGTGTTTTATGTCACAGGCTTAAATAAAATGCTAAAGGAGAATGTATCTGCATAAATGTTAATGTTTCACAATGGTAGGTCATAGTAGATAGCAGCTCTTTTGTGTCTGTTCATCTGGTGCAGGAAATGTTTCTCAGGAATGTAGATTTTGCTGCTTTTTTTTTAATCGGAGGATAATTGCTTTACAATGTTGTATTGTTTTCTGCCACAAAACAAGGTGGATCAACCCTAAGAATATATATGTCTCCTCTCTCTTGAACCTCCCTCCCATTGTCCACTCCATCCCACCTCTCTAGGTTGTCATAGAGTACTGGGCTGAGTTGTGTTATAGAGCAACTTCCCATTAGATCTGTTTTGCACGTGGTAATGTAAATGATTCGGTGCTACTCTCTCAATTTTCCCCACCCTCTCCTTCCCCTGCTGTGTTCACAAGTCTGTTCTCCATGTCTGCCTCTCTAATCCTGCCCGGCAAACAGATTCATCAGTGCTAATTTTCTAGAGTCCATTTTACTTGCATTAATATATAACATTTGTTTTTCTCTTTCTGACTTCCTTCACTCTATAAAGCATGCTCTAGATTCATCCACCTAATTAGAACTGACACAAATTGATTACTTTCTATGACTAAGCAATATTCCGTTATATATATGCACCACTGCTTCTTTATACATTCATCTGTCTGTGTACATCTAGGTTTCTCCAATGTCCTGGCTATTGTAAATAGTGCTGCATATCTCTTTGAATTATGGTCTTCCCAGTGTATATACCCTGGAGTAGGATTTCTGGGTCCTATGGAAGTTTTCATGGGGATGATTTTGATTACTGCCTCCTTTACAACATTACAGACCTCCATTTATTGTTTTTCAGGCACTCTGTCTATCAGATCTAATCCCTTGATTTGTCACTTCTACTGTATAATCATAAAGGATTTGATTTAGGTCATACCTGAATGACCTCACGGTTTCCCCTACTTTCTTCAGTTTAAATCTGAATTTGGCAATAAAGAGTTCATGATTTGAGCCACAGTCAGCTCCCAATCTTGTTTCTGCTGACTATACAGAACTTCTCTTTCTTTGGCTGAAAAGAATATAATCAATCTGATTTTTGTATTGACCATCTGGTGATGTCCATGTGTAGAGTCATCTCTTGTGTTGTTGGAAGAGGGTGTTTGCTATGACCACTGCATTCTCTTGGCAAAACTCTGTTAGACTTTGCCAGGCTGCATTTTGTACTCAAAGGCCAAACTTACCTGTTACTCCAGGTATCTCGACTTTCTACTTTTGCATTCCAGTCCCCTATGACGAAAAGGACATATATTGGGTGTGTTAGTTCTAGAAAGTCTTGGAGGTCATAATAGAACCATTCAGTTTCAGCTTCTTTGGTATTTGACCATATCCTTGGATTACTGTGGTACTGAATGGTTTGCCTTGGAAAAAAACAGAGATCTGTCATTTTCAAGAATGCACCCAAGTACTGCATTTCAGACTCTTTTGTTGCCTATGAGGGCTACTCCGTTTCTTCTAAGGGATTCTTGCCCACAGTAATAGATATAATGATCATCTGATTAAATTTACCTATTTCCATCCATTTTAGTTCACTGATTCCTAAAATGTCAATGTGCACTCTTGCCATCTCGTTTGACCACTTCTAGTTTACTTTGATTCATGGACCTAACATTCCAGGTCCTTATGCAGTTTTGCAGCTGCGAGCTGCTGCACTAAGCACAGGCAGCTGCGACCCAGAGCACTAAGGGAAGGCGGATGCGAACTGGAGCAATAAGTGCAGGCAGATGCGAGCCAGTGCATTAGGCATAGCCGAGAGGATCTACCCTGCGTCCAAGGTTAGTGGCAACCAGTCAGGTGTGGCTGATGGGAGGAGCTACTCCACATCTGAGGCCAGTGGTGGCTGGGAAGAGACAACCCCCATCCGAGGTCAGGGCGGCAGCTGGGAGGACCTATCCCACGTCCAAGGTCAGGGGCAGCTGGGAAGAGAGCCCCCCATGTCTGAGGTCGGGGCGGCTGGGAGAAGCCACCCTGCGCCTGAGGCCAGGGGCAGTGACTCTGAGGAGCCACCCTGAGCCCAAGGCCAGGGCTGGCGGCTGGGAGGAGCAACCCAAGGAGCGGTGGCTGCACAGGCGCAGGAGGGCCTAGACAAGCTATCCCATGTTGAAGGTCAGAAATGGCAGTGGTAAGGAGATACCCTTCGCCAAAGTAAGGAGCAGTGGCTGTGCTCTGCTGGAACAGCCATGAAGAGATACGCCACGCCCAAGGTAAGAGAAACCCAAGTAAGATGGTAGGTGTTGCAAGAGGGCATCAGAGGGCAGACACACTGAAACCATACTCACAGAAAACTAGTCAATCTAATCACACTAGGACCACAGCCTTGTCTAACACAATGAAACTAAGCCATGCCCATGAGGCCACCCAAGATGAGCGGGTCATGGTGGAGAGGTCTGACAGAATGTGGTCCACTGGAGAAGGGAATGGCAAACCACTTCAGTATTCTTGCCTTGAGAACCCCATGAACAGTATGAAAAGGCAAAATGATAGGATACTGAAAGAGGAACTCCCCAGGTCAGTAGGTGCCCAATATGCTACTGGAGATCAGTGGAGAATTAACTCCAGAAAGAATGAAGGGATGGAGCCAAAGCAAAAACAATACCCAGCTGTGGATGTGACTGGTGATAGAAGCAAGGTCCGATGCTGTAAAGAGCAATATTGCATAGGAACCTGGAATGTCAGGTCCATGAATCAAGGCAAATTGGAAGTGGTCAAACAAGAGATGGCAAGAGTGAATGTCGACATTCTAGGAATCAGCGAACTAAAATGGACTGGAATGGGTGAATTTAACTCAGATGACCATTATATCTACTACTGTGGGCAGGAATCCCTCAGAAGAAATGGAGTAGCCATCATGGTCAACAAAAGAGTCCGAAATGCAGTACTTGGATGCAATCTCAAAAACGACAGAATGATCTCTGTTCGTTTCCAAGGCAAACCATTCAATATCACAGTAATCCAAGTCTATGCCCCAACCAGTAACGCTGAAGAAGCTGAAGTTGAACAGTTCTATGAAGACCTACAAGACCTTTTAGAACTAACACCCAAAAAAGATGTCCTTTTCATTATAGGGGACTGGAATGCAAAAGTAGGAAGTCAAGAAACACCTGGAGTAACAGGCAAATTTGGCCTTGGAATGCGGAATGAAGCAGGGCAAAGACTAATAGAGTTTTGCCAAGAAAATGCACTGGTCATAGCAAACACCCTCTTCCAACAACACAAGAGAAGACTCTACACATGGACATCACCAGATGGTCAACACCGAAATCAGATTGATTATATTCTTTGCAGCCAAAGATGGAGAAGCTCTATACAGTCAACAAAAACAAGACCAGGAGCTGACTGTGGCTCAGATCATGAGCTCCTTATTGCCAAATTCAGACTTAAATTGAAGAAAGTAGGGAAAACCACTAGACCATTCAGGTATGACCTAAATCAAATCCCTTATGATTATACAGTGGAAGTGAGAAATAGATTTAAGGGCCTAGATCTGATAGATAGAGTGCCTGATGAACTATGGAATGAGGTTCGTGACATTGTACAGGAGACAGGGATCAAGACCATCCCCATGGAAAAGAAATGCAAAAAGGCAAAATGGCTGTCTGGGGAGGCCTTACAAATAGCTGTGAAAAGAAGAGAAGCAAAAAGCAAAGGAGAAAAGGAAAGATATAAGCATCTGAATGCAGAGTTCCAAAGAATAGCAAGAAGAGATAAGAAAGCCTTCTTCAGCGATCAATGCAAAGAAATAGAGGAAAACAACAGAATGGGAAAGACTAGAGATCTCTTCAAGAAAATTAGAGATACCAAGGGAACATTTCATGCAAAGATGGGCTCGATAAAGGACAGAAATGGTATGGACCTAACAGAAGCAGAAGATATTAAGAAGAGGTGGCAAGAATACACAGAGGAACTGTACAAAAAAGATCTTCATGACCTGGATAATCACGATGGTGTGATCACTCATCTAGAGCCAGACATCCTGGAATGTGAAGTCAAGTGGGCCTTAGAAAGCATCACTACGAACAAAGCTAGTGGAGGTGATGGAATTCCAGTTGAGCTATTTCAAATCCTGAAAGATGATGCTGTGAAAGTGCTGCACTCAATATGCCAGCAAATTTGGAAAACTCAGCAGTGGCCACAGGACTGGAAAAGGTCAGTTTCATTTCAATCCCAAAGAAAGGCAATGCCAAAGAATGCTCAAACTACTGCACAATTGCACTCATCTCACACGCTAGTAAAGTAATGCTCAAAATTCTCCAAGCCAGGTTTCAACAGTAGTGAACCGTCAACTTCCAGATGTTCAAGCTGATTTTAGATAAGGCAGAGGAACCAGAGATCAAATTGCCAACATCTGCTGGATCATGGAAAAAGCAAGAGAGTTCCAGAGAAACATCTACTTCTGCTTTATTGACTATGCCAAAGCTTTTGACTGTGTGAACCACAACAGACTGTGGAACATTCTTAAAGAGACGGGAATAGCAGACCACCTGACCTGCCTCCTGAGAAATCTGTATGCAGGTCAGGAAGCAACAGTTAGAACTGGACATGGAACAACAGACTGGTTCCAAATAGTAAAAGGAGTACGTCAAGGCTGTATATTGTCACCCTGCTTATTTAACTTCTATGCAGAGTACATCATGAGAAACGCTGGGCTGGAAGAAGCACAAGCTGGAATCAAGATTGCTGGGAGAAATACCAATAATCTAAGATATGCAGATGACACCACACTTATGACAGAAAGTGAAGAAGAACTAAAGAGCCTCTTGATGAAAGTGAATGAGGAGTTGAAAAAGTTGGCTTAAAGCTCAACATTCAGAAAACTCAGCTCATGGCATCTGGTCCCATCACTTCATGGCAAATAGATGGGGAAACTGTGGAAACAGTGGAAACAGTGGCTGGCTTTATTTTGGGGGGCTCCAAAATCACTACATTTGGTGACTGCAGCCATTAAATTAAAAGATGCTTACTCCTTGGAAGGAAAGTTATGACCAACCTAGACAGTATATTAAAAAGCAGAGACATTACTTTGCCAACAGATGTCTGTCTAGTCAAGGCTATGGTTTTTCCAGTAGTCATGTATGGATGTGAGAGTTGGGCTATAAAGAAAGCTGAGTGCCGAATAATTGATGGTTCTGAACTGTGATGTTGGAGAAGACTCTTGAGAGCCCCTTGGACTGCAAGGAGCTCCAGCCAGTCCATTCTAAAGGAGATCAGTCTTAGGTGTTCATTGGAAAGAGTCATGTTGAAGCTGAAACTCCAATACTTTGGCCACCTGATGCAAAGAGCTGACTCATTTGAAAAGACTCTGATGCTGGGAAAGATTGAAGGCACGAGGAGAAGGGGACGATAGAGGATGAGATGGTTGGGTGGCATCACCGACTCAATGGACATGAGTTTGAGTAAACTCCTGGAGTTGGTGAGGGCAGGGAGGCCTGGCGTTCTGTGGTCCATGGGGTTGCAAAGAGTTGGACATGACTAAGCGACTGAACTGAACTGAACTGAGATAATCCAGGATTATCTCATTTCAAGATCCTTGATCACATTGGCAAAGATCCCTACTCCCAAGAAGGTCATGTGCGCAGATTCACAGGTGAATCTCTTGAAGGGGCATTTTTGGTTCTGTCTCAGTGTGTACGTGTGTGCAGATACAATCACACCGAGATAAAGAGAGACATGTACATTGGAAGTATCTGATCAGGGCAGAACTCGCACACTTATGTATAAGTACTTACAAACTCTATTGAACACCCACAGTCTTTAGAAGCAGTCCAGAAAGTTCTTGATGTAATTCAGGCTCATAATTATGCCCAAGCACAAAGTGCATCACATGTGTGATGAGGTTAGTGCGTGACTTGGAAATACGCACTTGGTCACTGAGTGATTTAGCCAACACCACTCAGTGCCCCCATGTCAGTGTGACTTTGGTGTTCTCTAATTACGTAGAGTAGTCTCATTATATGTACTCAGTTTTATGGGGTGGCATAATATACTATGGTAGAATTAGGAGATTGAGGATTTTGGAAAGGTCTTGGGCCCCTTAAGAACAGCCAGAGATCAGTTACCTATGTGCGATTTTCAGGTGGACAGTAGCGTAAGGCATATTTGAGGGACTGAGACTGTTGATGACATTAGGAGACAGACAAGTAATTCCACAGGAAATGTGACTCCTCTTTAAACAATTGATATCTGTTTCTAATTTGAATCTTCTTGGGATAATTGCAATTGAAGCAGAGAAAGACTAAAGAAGTCTTTGAAACAGTTTTCAAGATACAGATGTTCTGATATCTTTGAAATAGTAAAATTTTTAAAAGCTTCACATATTGCTGGGCATATTTTTCCTTGCATGTCCTTAAAGGTAGTTAAGGAAAAAACTAGCAAAAATGCTTAAAAATTAATTATGAGGCACAAAATGACACAGAATCATGATGAAAGACAGTCAATTGTGAAATAAATCACTTCACTAAATTACTTTCTTCCTATACTTACTGAGACTGCAAATTAGGCTTTGTACCTTCTTTGAGGACCATAATGATGAAATATATATGTGTATAATACTTTGGGCACCTAATGTGAAGAGTTGACTCATTGGAAAAGACTCTAATGCTGGGAGGGATTGGGGGCAGGAAGAGAAGGGGACGACAGAGGATTAGATGGCTGGAGGGCATCACTGACTCGATGGATGTGAGTCTGAGTGAACTCTGGGAGTTGGTGATGGACAAGGAGGCCTGGGGTACTGCAATTCATGGGGTCGCAAAGAGTCGGACACAACTGAGCAACTGAATTGAACTGAACTGAATATATATAATAAATATGTATGAAAAAATACATATATATATATATATATATATACACAGTAAAAAGTAAGTGTTAGTCGCTCAGTCATGTCCAACTCTTAGTGAGTCTACGGACTATAGCCTGCCTGTCCCTGTAGCTTTTGTCCATGGGATTCTCCAGGCAAAAATACTGGAGTGGGTTGTCATGCCCTCCTCCAGGGGCTCTTCCTGACCCAGGGAACGAACTCAGGTCTCCTGAATGGCAGGTTGATGCTTTACTGCCTTAGCCATCAGGGAAGCCCATATATAGGTACCGTTATCTCCATGCTATACCAGATACAAAGAAACTCACATTGGAAAATTCATTTTAGTGATGATGGGCTCGGTTGGAGAATTACTTTTCCCTCTCCTGGGATATTAGAAAAATAGCCCTGGTGCTCTTTGTCTCTATTGTGGCTCTTTTCATACTCCACTCTGGAAAAACTGGTTGTGGAAGTAATGTTTATTTCCACAAAACTTAACGAGCTTAAGTTCTTTCTCTCTCTTTCCCTCTCTCTCTCTCTCTCTCTTTTTAGTTTCAACATGCTGCCTGGCACTGTGTGTTTCACAGAGTAGGCACTAAATACATGATGACTGATGTACAGCCCACATGTCAGGAAATAGGTGGCTAACTCACAGAAGGAAGGTGAGTTATAGCCTGTCTCTCAAGAGCTTCCCCTGTTTCTCCAACTCCTTGTTTTTCAAAGGATGGTCCATGGACCAGCTGCTGTGACATCCCCCGGAAGCCTGTTAGAAATGTAGCATCTTGGGTGCCGCTCAGCAAATGCCCACCTGCAGATTTGAGCAGCCCTGTTGTCAGTCATGGGTATTATTCTTGCCTCTCCCGCCAGGTTCAGTTCATTGACAGCTTAGATTCTATGTTGCCTTGTTTGTCTTTGTAATCCTTCTTCATTCTTTCCCTGACTCTGTGCCCGGAACCTAACACAGGGTTTCAAACGTAATAGGTGGTTAATAAATGCTGACTGAGCATTACTCCGAACCCCTTCCTGCAGCAGCTTCCTAGTATTGTTCTGCTATTTGCCATCCAGTTCAATTTGCCACACATTTGTGGCAGAAATATCCTGACTCTGTTCATGTATGGCATCAGACATGTCCAGGACCCTAGGGTGAAGCACATGTCATTGGTCATAAAGTCAACTTGCCGCCTTCTGGGATTTCATTGCTAGTGGTTTGGTCTTGCCGTTTAGTACTGAGGATGGTTTATAAGGGGTGTTTTCTAGAACTGGGGTCACAGTCTGTAGACCAAGTTCAGCCTGCTGCCTGTTTTTTGTAAGTGAAGTTTTATTGGAACGCAGCCACACCCATTGGTTTATGTATCGTCTGTGGCTTCTATTCATCCACAAAGGCAAAGCTGAATAATTTCAACAGGTGCATGGAATCTAAAATATTTACTACACAACCCGTTACAGAAAAAGTTGGCCAATTCCTGGTCTGAGAAGACATAGTTGATGTGTGTGTGGCAAGTGCCATCTCCCTGGGTCACTGGAAGTTGTAACAACCCTGTAAGAGGCAGTTTTCAAAGATACTCTGCAAGGAAATTCCCTGCTGTCTGGTATCCATGCCGTTGTGTCAAACCCTCCCCTTAAAAGTAGGCTGGACCTAGTGACTTACTCTGAACAAACAGATTGTGGCTATTTCTGTGATGTCATTTCTGTGATGCAGTTACTAAAGGCTGACTTCTGTCCCTCGGTTAGTGCTTCCTTGGCCGGCATATTTCAATGAAGCAAGCCCCATGTGGCAAAGAATAGAGGGCCAATACCCAGCAGGTAACCAAGGCCCTTAGACCAATGGTCCCTTGAAGAGAGTCCAATCCTCCAGAGACAACCTTGTGAGTGAGCTTAGATCCTTTCCCATCCATCCTTCAGCTCCAGCTGGCACCATGAATCCCCGTGAAGTTTCTTTTTTTTTCCCCCCTGCTGCACCTCTTGGCATGTGGGATTCTAGTTCCCAGATCAGGGATAAAAGGCATGCCCCTGTCATGGAAGCCAGAAGTCTTAACCACTGGATCTCCAGAGAAGCTTCTCCACCTCCCCCGACCCCTGCCCAAATAGCTTTCTGACCCACAGAAACTGTATGATAATAAATACTTCAAGTCACTTAGTTGGGGGATAATTTGTTCAGCAGCAATGGATAACTAACACAGACCCTAACACCACACCATGGATGGCACAGTCTGCCATCCCATTTTCCAGGGTCTAGACAGATACTGTCAAGGACACTTACTGCAACTGATGGGCTAGGGTCTGAATCTCTTTCTTGGTACTGGAAAACCTTTGACTGTGGACATCAGTGGTCCCGGTCCCATTAGGGCAGTGTGTTCTAACCTCTCCATGTCATGCCGAGCAAAGAAAACGAATTAGGTGTGTCAAGTTCTCTATGAACTCACGTGACCACTCACTGCCAGAAGGTGCCACAGGCTCTAGCCACTTCAGTCCCACCCTGAGTTGAAGGTCTCAGTAACTTAGCACCTCTATAAGTTGGAAATCTCTGCTCATTGGTAGCCCTTGGCAGGAGGTTGCAACTTAGGTTTGGCCAACTTTGAACCTTGAGTGAGTGATGAAAAGATTGGGGATCAGAAGGGTGGCAGAGGTAGCATCTGATGGTGGCTGATGGAACCAGTGGTGAGACTACTCTATTTATGTGCCTGGCCCCTTTCGGTCTTGTTTTAGGCCTGGTTGTCTAGGCTTCTGGTTAATCCTGAGATCCACCCAATATGTTTCCAATGAGTTCCTTCCACTTAAGACAGTCAGAATTGGCTCCTAATTGTTTACTACTGAGAACTTCAGCACATATGTGTGTATCAGTATCATAGCACTGCATGGGAAGGACTGAAAATATAGTTGTACAGTCAGAATGGCTGAGATCCAAAAGTCAACAAACAATAAATGCTGGAGAGGGTGTGGAGAAAAGGGAACCCTCTTACACTGTTGGTGGGAATGCAAATTAGTACAGCCACTATGGAGAACAGTGTGGAGATTCCTTAAAAAATTGCAAATAGAACTGCCTTATGACCCAGCAATCCCACTGCTGGGCATACACACCGAGAAAACCAGAATTGAAAGAGACATGTGTACCCCAATGTTCATCGCAGCACTATTTATAATAGCCAGGACATGGAAGCAACCTAGATGTCCATCAGCAGATGAATGGATAAGAAAGCTGTGGTACATATAAACAATGGAGTATTACTCGGCCATTAAAAAGAATACATTTGAATCAGTTCTAATGAGGTGGATGAAACTGGAGCCGATTATACAGAGTGAAGTAAGCCAGAAAGAAAAACACCAATACAGTATACTAACAC
>SJYA01007502.1:0-18160 GCA_006410615.1 Neotragus moschatus
AATACATATTTATTTTTTACTCATGAGTTTGTGGGGCTTCCCAGATGGTAAAGAACCCTCCTACCAATGCAGGAGACCTAAGAGATGTGGGTTTGATCCCTGGGTCAGGAAGATCCCCTGGAGGAGGGCATGGCCAACTCACTCCAGTATTCTTGGCTGGAGAATTCCATGGATGGAGAATCCTATGAGTTATGGTCCATAGAGTCGCAAAGGGCTGGATATGACTGAAGTGACTTAGCACCTGCTGTATATGACCTTAGGCACCATGAGTTTGCAAGTTGCCTTGTGTGGCTCTGTTTCATGCTTTTTGGGACTCTTACCCTCCTCCTGCACTAGCAGGGTCATATTCATCTCTAACATATTTCAAATTTTTCTTGTGTCAGAGCTGCTAATATATCATTCAGTTCAGTTCAGTGCAGTTGCTCAGTCGTGTCCGACTCTTTGCGACCCCATGAATAGCAGCACACCAGGCCTCCCTGTCCATCACCAACTCCCGGAGTTCACTCAAACTCATGTCCATCGAGTCAGTGATGCCATTCAGTCATCTCATCCTCTGTCGTCCCCTTTTCCTCCTGCCCCCAGTCCCTCCCAGCATCAGAGTCTTTTCCAGTGAGTCAACTCTTCGCATGAGGTGGCCAAAGTACTGGAGTTTCAGCTTTAGCATCATTCTTCCAATGAACCCCCAGAACTGATCCCCTTTAGGATGGACTGGTTGGATCTCCTTGCAGTCCAAGGGACTCTCAAGAGTCTTCTCCAACACCACAGGTCAAAAGCATCAATTCTTCAGCACTCAGCTTTCTTCACAGTCCAACTCTCACATCCATACATGACTGCTGGAAAAACCATAGCCTTGACTAGACAGATCTTTGTTATATCACTGAATGAGCCCAAAGTCAATGGGAAAGTCCAAAGGGGTGGGGAAGTGCCTCCCACATGGAGCCTGTGACAAGGGTGTGGGTGCAGGGAGAGGGGAACAGCTGGGGAGACGGTTCAGTCTACCACTCCTTGCATACTGTTGCTATAAGTTAAAAGAAGCTTCTTTATTGGATTTAAGGGATAAAGGAGAGGTTTCTTTTAAGGTTAATATGCTGATATATTAATAATGCATTTATTAGTGATTTTAGAAATATTTCATGCTCAACAACTCAACACTCTTTACAGAACCTGTCAGGATACAGCTTTTCCTGTACAGTTGCTGATCATGTATGATTTCTGTACCCTCTCAGGTAGCTCTCCACCTAGTACGATCTGATTTACTGAAAAGTATATGTGACAGTTTAAATCAGTATGTTAGTTGTACTCCTCACCTTGCTTCTGGCCTGAGTTAATTCAATGACAAACTTTATAAACACGTTCATTAGCTTAATAAAAAGCAACACTGGTTTACTAGTCTAACTATTTAGTGAATCTGAGCAACTTATTAAAAATACATATTTGAGTTATTTTTATAGAATATGGCAGTTATAATAAGATGTTTTGTTGAAAAAGATCTATTCTTGCAGTCAGACAGTATATACACTTTGAGAATAATTTCACTTCTTTCTCTCCTAGCTGTTCCTATTAACCCTGCAACCAGTTCCTTACCACACTGAGCTCACTGAGATTTTAATTCCACATTGAAATTTAACTTTTTGTTAAAACTAGTGCACCAACTTTAAGTTTTTACTTTACCTCTTCCTTCACTATTTATTGGGTTCTATATCTTCCACTTTCTCTGATTCTTTGGGGCAAGTTTTACCTGGTATGAACTGATACATACATGAAGACGTCTTTATTTAGCATCCCCACTTGAATGCTAGTTTGGCTGGGTATTAAATTCTAGGTTAAAAATGCTTTATTTTTAAGATTATTAGAGAAATTGCCCTACTGTCTTCTAGCATTCAGGGTAATGGAGGGGTCTGATGTTAAACTGCACTCAATGTGTACTCAGTGTGAAAGTGCTGCACTCAATATGCCAGCAAATTTGAAAAACTCAGCAATGGCCACAGACCTGGAAAAGATCAGTTTTCATTGCAACCCCAAAGAAAGGCAATGCCAAAGAATGCTCAAACTACCACACAGTTGCACTCATCTCACACGTTAGCAAAGTAATGCTCAAAATTCTCCAAGCCAGGCTTCAGCAATATGTGAACCATGAATTTCCAGATGTTCAAGCTGGATTTGCAGAAGGCAGAGGAATCAGAGATTGAATTGCAACATCCCTTGGATCATCAAAAAAGTAAGAGAGTTCCAGAAAAACATCTATTTCTGCTTTATTGACTATGCTAAAGCCTTTGACTGTGTGGATCACAATAAACAGTGGAAAATTCTGAAAGAGATGGGAATACTAGACTACCTGACCTGCCTCTTGAGAAACCTGTATGCTGGTCAGGAAGCAACAGTTAAAACTAGACATGGAACAACAGACTGGTTCCAAATAGGAAAAGGAGTACATCAAGGCTGTAAATTGTCACTCTGCTTATTTAACTTATATGAAAAGCACATCATGAGAAAAGCTGGGCTGGAAGAAGCACAAGCTGGAATCAAGATTGCCGGGAGAAATATCAATAACCTCAGATATGCAGATGACACCACCCTTATGGCAGAAAGTGCAGAAGAACTAAAGAGCTTCTTGATGTAAGTGAAAGAGGAGAGTGAAAAAGTTGACTTAAAGCTCAACATTCAGAAAACTAAGATCATGGCATCTGGNGAAGCACAGGCTGGAATCACGATTGCCGGGAGAAATATCAATAACCTCAGATATGCAGATGACACCACCCTTATGGCAGAAAGTGCAGAAGAACTAAAGAGCTTCTTGATGTAAGTGAAAGAGGAGAGTGAAAAAGTTGACTTAAAGCTCAACATTCAGAAAACTAAGATCATGGCATCTGGTCCCATCACTTCATGGCAAAT
The DNA here is from genome assembly GCA_006410615.1 of Neotragus moschatus. Lineage (NCBI taxonomy): Eukaryota > Metazoa > Chordata > Mammalia > Artiodactyla > Bovidae > Neotragus > Neotragus moschatus. The sequence goes on from SJYA01007502.1 coordinate 2,893, forward strand.
AGATGGGGAAACAGTGGAAACAGTGGCAGACTTTGTTTTCTTGGGCTCCAAAATCACTGCAGATGGTGATTGCAGCCATGAAATAAAAAGACGCTTACTCCTTGGAAGGGAAGTTATGACCAACCTAGACAGCATGTTAAAAAGCAGAGACATTACTTTGCCAACAAAGGTCCATCTAGTCAAGGCTATGGTTTTTCCCAGTAGTCACGTAGGGATGTGAGAGTTGGACTATAAAGAAAGCTGAGCACCGAAGAATTGATGCTTTTAAACTGTGGGGTTGGAGAAGACTCTTGAGAGTCCGTTGGACTTCAGGGAGATCCAACCAGTCCATCCTAAAGGAAATCAGTCCTGAATGTTCATTGGAAAGACTGATGTTGAAGCTGAAACTCCAATACTTTGGCCATCTGATGCGAAGAGCTGACTCATTTGAAAAGACCCTGATTCTGGGAAAGATTGAAGGCAGGAGGAGAAGGGGATGACAGAGGATGAGATGGTTGGCTGGCATCACCAACTCAATGGACATGGGTTTAGATAGGCTCTGGGAGTTGGTGATGGACAGTGAGGCCTGGTTTGCTGCAGTTCATGGGGTTGCAAAGAGTTGGACATGACTCAGCGACTGTACTGAACTGATGTCAAGCTATTTTTCATTGTATTGAGATAACATATTTTTTTACTTTTGAAGCTAGTAGGACTTTCCTTTTACCCTTGGTGTTCCAAAAATTTACCACAATATGTCTAGATTTTTGAAATTCAATTTTATTTTTCATTCACTCTGCTTAGCACTCGATGAACCCTATTAGTCTGAAGACTAATAATTTTCTTCAGCTCTGGAATTGCCACTCACCATCCCATTATTTCTTCACTTCCATTTTACCTGTTCTTTCCTTTTGGAACTCCTGTTACACACAGAGTGGAACTTCTGGGTCTACCCTCTGTATCTCATGACTCATGTTTTCTATTTCTTTGTCCTTCTGACTTAGCTTTAGGAGAATTCCTTGTTTTGATCTTCATGTCACTAGTTTCCCTGACCTGTGTTATTCTGATAACGCCTTATTTTTGAAGTTAATCTTCAGTTTTTGCTACACATTTGGGATTGGTTTTTAATGGATAAAAATATCCCTTCATCTCTCTAAAAATAGAAACTCTAGTTATTATACTTTTTAAAAGGAATAATTTATTTATTTATGACTGTGCTGGGTCTTTGTTGCTGTGGGGGCTTTTCTCTAGCTGTGGAGAGTGGGGGCTACTCTTTCCTCACTGCAATGTGCAGGCTTCTTGTTGTGGTGGCCTCTCTTGTCTCCAGGCTCTAGAGCACGGGCTCAACAGCTGTGGTCCACGGGCATGCTCCAAGGCACGCGGATTCTTCCCAGACCAGGGGTTGAATCTGTGTCTCGTGCACTGGCAGGCGGAGTCTTTACCAGAGAAGTCCTATGATGTCTTTGTGTCCTCTATTGATTGGCTGTAGTTCTATGCGTTGTTTGATTTTATCATGGTGTTGATTTTTCTCAAGAGTTTGGAGATTCTTGGTTACCATTATGTACTTTTTTTTCCTTTCCTTTTCTCCCCTCTCTTGTTTTTTGCTTCTGTTAATTAAATGAGTCTTTTCTGTCATTTATAGGATTTTGATTAGGAAGGAGGTCAAATGGGGGTGCTTGATCTTCCATCTGGATCTGATCTGCATTTTTAGCAAAGCAACTAAGTTTGGAGGTTTGAAACTAGAGACACTAGGGCTGAGAGATTTCTTAGTGTAAATATATTTCAGCAGAGTTAATGAAAACTTGGAGTGCTTACAAAGTTGGATATATTACATGTGTGACAAATTATATATAAACCAGATTTCATTTCCTCTTTTTTTTTTTTTAATCAGCAAAGGAAAAATGGCAAGAGACTTAAATCTCCTATATTTTAGCTATACATTTTAAGGGATAATATACACGTGAACATTTTCAGCATTTGCTGTGAAAATGAATAAACCTTTACAGTAAATTCCCTCCCCCCACCCCAAGCATAAGTTCTAGCCAGCGATGAGCCCCTCGTTGGCTGCAGCCCAGGTTTTCTTCAGAGGGCCTGCCGGCCACAGGCTGCTGCTGTTAGCAACCGCAGAGCCATCTTTCTCACTTGTCTCTCATCACTATGGTGACTCTTGTTAAATAAAGTGAACAGTCCTGATCGTGTGCACTGGTACCTTATTTCGTGTATTATCTGGGGCTGTCAGTTTTTACAAACAGCCGCCATCTAACCAATAAATACTTGTGAATGCCTACAATGAGCTTGGACCTAGAGACACAAATAGGGCAAAATGCTTTCCCTCAAGGGAGGAAAATGCAAAATCTGTAGATTTCCTGGATCATCCAGCAAGTGAAGCCCAACTTGATACATTTTTGTGGTTTTCAAATTTAAAACTGTTTTGTTTGCATAGGTATAATACGAAAAATCATGCCTAATTTCAAACAGGAGATAAGTTATAGGGTTCAAAAATCAAAATGACATGAAAATTTGTCCCCATTCACACTCTTTCTTCATCTCCCACTCCTCTAGGTGACTTTTTTTTTTCCATTAGATTCTTGTTTCTACTAGTGTTTCCTTATACATTATGTATAGGTACATATTTAGATTTTCCTCTTCTTAACAAGGGTGACATGCAATGTATTTACCAATATACCCTGGAGATCTTTTCATATTGGTTCATAAAGACCTCCCTCATTTTCCTTCACAGCTCTAGCTAGTCCCCTTGGTTGATGTATCATAGTACATTAACGAGTCCCCTGTTGAGGGACACTTGGGAAGTTTTCAATCTTTTGCCATTACAATGAACATACCAATTGATAATCTTGTGTCTGTCATTTCTATGCATGCAGGAGTATTTGCAGAATTGATTTCCAGAAGTGATACTGGTGCATTAAAATGTACTTTCATGTATACTTTTGGGAGGTTTTGCCAGCTGTCCTTTTAGAGCTGCCCCTTTACATCTTTCCCTCTCTCAACAATGTCTGAGAGCACCTCTCACTCCTGGGTAAGACTATGTCTGATCCTTTCTCGTCCTCTCAGTTAAGTCGCTTGGTCGTGTCCAACTTTTTGCAACATCAGGTTTCCCTGTCCATCACCAGCTCCTGGAACTTGCTCAAACTCATGTCCATTGAGTTGGTGATGCCATCCAACCATCTCATCCTCCGTTGTTCCCTTCAACTCCTGCCTTCAATCTTTCCCAGCATCAGGGTCTTTTCCAGTGAGTCAGTTCTTCGCATTAGATGGCCAAAGTATTGGAATTTCAGCTTTAGCGTCAGTCTTTCCAATGAATACTCAGGACTGATTTCCTGCAGGATTGACTGGTTGGATCTCCTTGCAGTCCAAGGGACTCTCAAGAGTCTTCTCCACCACCACAGTTCAAAAGCATCAATTCTTCAATGCTCAGCTTTCTTTATGGTCCAACTCTCACATCCATACATGACTACTGGAAAAGCCATAGCTTTGGAATAGATGGACCTTTGTCAGCAAAGTAATGTCTCTGCTTTTTAATATGCTGTCTAAGTTGGCCATATTTTTGCTGCCAAGGAGCAAGCGTCTTTTAATTTCATGGCTGCAGTCACGATCTGCAGGGATTTAGGAGACCAAGAAAATAAAATCTGTCACTGTTTCCATTGTTTCCCCATCTGTTTGTTATGAAGTGATGGGGCCGGATGCCATGATTTTGTGTTTTGAATATTGACTTTTAAGCTTGCTTTTTCACTCTCTTCTTTCACTTTCATCAAGAGGCTCTTTAGTTCCTTTTCACTTTCTGCCATAAGGGTGGTATCATCTGCATATCTGAGGTTATTGATATTTTTCTTGGCAATCTTGATTCCAGCTTGTGCTTCATCCAGCCTGGCATTTTGCATGATGTGCTCTGCATATAAGTTAAATAACCAGAGAGACAATATACAGCCTTGATGTACTCCTTTCCCAACTTGGGACCAGTCCATTGTTCCATGTCTGGTTCTAACTGTTGCTGATTGACTTGCATACAGGTTTCTCAGGAGGCAGGTAAGGTGGTCTGGTATTCCCAGCCCTTTAAGAAATTTCCACAGTTTGCTGTGATCCACACAAAGATTTTAGTGTAGTCAATGAAGCAGAAGTAGATATTTTTTCTGGAATTCTCTTGCTTTTTCTATGATCCAAGGGATGTTGGCAATTTGATCTCTGATTCCTCTGTCTTTTCTAAATCCAGTTTGAACATCTGGAATTTCTCAGTTTATATACCATTGACGCTTAGCTTGAAGAATTTTGAGCATTACTTTGCTAGCATGTGAGATGAGTGCAATTGTGCAATAGTTTGAAGATTCTTTGAAATTGCTTTTCTTTGGGATTGGAATGAAAACTGACCTTTTCCAGTCCTGTGGCCACTGCTGAGTTTTCCAAATTTGCTGGCATATTGAGTGTAGTACTTTCACAGGATCATCTTTTAGGATTTGAAACAGCTCAGCTGGGATTCCATCACCTCCACTAGCTTTGTTCATAGTGATGCTTCCTAAGGCCCACTTGACTCTAGGTGAGTGATCATACCATTGTGGTTATCTGGGTCATTAAGATCTTTTTTTGTATAGTTTTCCTGTGTATTCTTGCCACCTCTTCTTAATATCTTCTGCTTCTGTTAGGTCTATACCATTTCTGTCCTTTATTGTGCCCATCTTTGCATGAAATGTTTCCTTGATATCTCTAATTTTCTTGAAGAGGCCTCTAGTCTTTCCCATTCTGTTGTTTTCCTCTATTTCTTCGCATTGATCCCTGGGAAGGCTTTCTTATCTCTCCTTGCTATTCTTTGGAATTCTGCATTCAGATGGGTATATCTTTCCTTTTCTCCTTTGCCTTTTGCTTCTCTTCTTTTCTCAGCTATTTGTAAGGGTGAGACCATGTCTGATCCTTTCTTGTCTTCCAGTACCAAATAATACCTGCAGATTTCCCCCTTTCCCCCACAGTGTTGTCTTTTTTCTCCAGTATTGTGCAAGTCTCTTCTAGCAGAAGTTTCTTATAGACACTTATAAGTAGACAGAGTGTTACATTNTGTCTGATCCTTTCTTGTCTTCCAGTACCAAATAATACCTGCAGATTTCCCCCTTTCCCCCACAGTGTTGTCTTTTTTCTCCAGTATTGTGCAAGTCTCTTCTAGCAGAAGTTTCTTATAGACACTTATAAGTAGACAGAGTGTTACATTTACTGTGTGGTATACCAGATGAAGAACTGTTGAAGGAAACCCAGAATATTTAAGGGATGATGTGGAATGCAGGTGGCTGGGGTCCAGGTTCAAGCTGCTGAGTAGTGCGAGGAAAGCTCAGGGACAGATTGTGGAGCACTTGGGCTGCCAGACTCCAAAAGATTTGGAGCTTTCCTTCAGGCAACAAGCAGGCATTGAAAGTTTCACAGTAGAGGGAGAGGATGGCCAGAGCCATGTCAAGGCAGATTAATTCCAGTGGCCTCAGGATGGGAAGAGACTAAAGGCTGCAATTTTTAATTCTTACACGTACCTGCTGTGGCTTGCTATGGTAAGAAATGTATAATATTGCTATTTACCAGTTGTGTGTTACCTCACATGCAGCGGTTTGGGGGAGAATTCCTTAGCCAGAAGGGATAATGTCTCCATTAGCTTTCTGACTGGAAGAGGGGAGGGATCACTTTCCCTTTGGCCCCTCAAGGGTTATCCTCATCATTGTCATTCAACTCACAGTAACTGAAACATCAGTCCCTTTAAGCTCACAGAGCAGCTGCTGCCTTTGAGCCGAGGTTTCTTATTTACTGTTCTTTTGATATTATTTCCCGGGGAGAGGCGGTCCTGCTGGGGCAGTCCCTCCTTCCAGACACAAGAAGAAAGCGTGTCACAAGCACGAGAAGAAGACGCGCTTCCCCAGGCTGCTTTCAGCTGCTTTCTGCCCTCCGAGTGGCCTCGCGGAACACTGTCACCGGCTTGGTGAGGGTGCGAGGGGCAGCGATGCTGTGTGCGGTTTCCATGGCAGCGGGCTCCGGAGGCTCGCAGCGACCCGCCAGGTTGCTGGTTCACTCCCACTCGGCACGGGCTCAACTGCTTTGCCGTTGGCAGCCGTCCTCTCCTCTCCTCTTAGTTCCGGGAGCTTTAGGATTTCTTTGGTTACTCCCTTTATGAGTCTGGTCTCTGTGTGAGAGACCTGAAGTTCTGAGCTTATGAAAAGTGCGACTTTGTCTCTGAGCAACGCAATGGGAGGAATTCAGAACGTGAGGGCGGAAAAGTCCCGGGAGATGGGCCTCTCCGGAAGGAGGCTGGAACTCCGAGGTGAGGCCGATTCTGAGGCCTGAGCTTCCTGCGAAGGGTGGTGGGAGGACGCATCCCATGGCAGAGAGGGTCCCCCCAAAAGGGCCACGGGATTCTCCTCCCAGAAGTCATCGGCACATAGGTTGTTAGAATTCAGAGTCTGTCCGTCTTCGTTTCATCTGATCTCTTCATTTTATTAACTTTAGGGAATTTCCTGGCTGTCCAGCGGTTAGGACTCTGCCCTTCCACCACAGGGGGCCTGGGTTCGATCTGCAAGGGGTTCAATCTGCAAAGGTAAAGGTTAAATTTACCGTTAGAAGACTGTATGTGTTGCAGTTACTTGCTAACAGAAATGTCTGCTCAATCATTGTCCATAACTTTTCAGTGAGGACACAGTATCACGTGATTACTAGGAATTCGGGGTCACGGAAGGGAAATGAAGGGTCTTAAGTAGAGAAGGACGTTAAAGTCTGGCGCAAGTTCACGCGTGCTCTTTCAGCAAGTGCTTCCGGTGTTCCTGTCAGCCGTGTTTCCTGACGCTGTGTCTTCAGCCCTGTGGTGTTGCGAACCAGGCAGCTTCACAGGCCCGGGACCCTGTGGGCTCTGCCCATCAAGGACACCCGGCTCTCGGCTCTGCCTTGAGGGTAAGTCCTGGTGAACCAGGCTTATCTCCAAGTTAACACTTAGAAGAGTTTCATGGCAGGGATGGAGAGAAGGGCTTGAGGTAAGGGACAAGACTCTGTTTGGGAAATGAAGATGCTTTGGATGGGTTCTATCCAAAACAGTCACGATGGCAACAACAGCAGGGGCTGCTGGGGCGTGGAGTTCTTCCAACTGCTTAAGGCTCTGACAAAGTGGCCCCGACGTCACATTTTCTTTTAGGACATACTGAAGAATCACTGAACAGAACGTATTTTAGTCTCAAGTGCTACTGGAAAACAAAAAGGTTAAACTCAATTTAAGCCCCAAAATGAGTCGAAGCAGTTTATTTAATTTTCTTCAGGGGCAAAATATTCTTTGTCCTAGATCATCTGCCGTTAAGTCATAAACATAGAATGAAATTCCCTTTAGTAACCCCCTAAGCTAATTAAATGCATTTCTTCGGTTCCGTATCACAAGCAGCAAAAGGGAAAGGAAAGAAGAGCGAGAAAATTAGTCCTCGTGATGACTCTGTGGTTAGACATGTTTTTCAGCACTTACTGTGGTTCTTGACTCTGAAACAGGGAGTGAAGCCAGCCCAAACCTTTGCCACCAGGGGCTGAATGTGCTCGGGATTCTGGGAGGCAGGCAGACAGCCAGATGATAGCCCAAGGCTCGGCGACTTGGGCTTGGCCCACTGGGGTAGTTGGAGAGGTGGGGGATTTGGAGACCAGGTGCAGAGGTGAGAGAGGGAGGCCCACCCAGGTGTGGAACCGAGGCTGGAGGAGCTGAGGAGGAGGCATGGTGAGAGGCAGGCAGAGCCCACTGGCTTGGGGACATGGGCCCCAGGCTGCATGCACAGAGGCCTTCAGATAGGGGAAGTGGGTTTCCCAGGTGACTCTGGCTGGTGAGTGAATAAGGAAGGTGAAGTTGTCATGGGTGCAGGGGGTCTAGGGAGGCAATTACTGCCAGATCCAGAAGGAGAAGAGGTCGGAGTGGGATTGGAGGGCTGGGCACAGACTCTAGAGAATTATCCTCCCCTGCTCTCTTCTCCCACCCAGCTGACTGGGTAGAGGAGGAGCAGCAGGGAGGAGTCAGTTCACACCCCAGGACTTCTGACTTGGGGAGCTGCCAGGCAGGCCATGCAGTCCATCAGGATAGGATCACGGCAGTGTGCCTGGGTGGGCTTTATGGTGGGGCAGAGGCAGTAAGAGTAATGAGTTTGAGTTTAATTACTGGTATTAGGCACTGTATCAGTCAGGGTTCTGCCAGAGAAACAAAATCAGAAAGATATTAAAGAGAGAGAGAGGTCGATTTATTGCAAGGCTTACATGTAGGGCTGCTGAGGCTAGTTGAAAATCCGCAGGGCAGGCTGTGAGGAAGTGTGGGCTGGGACCGTCAAGGAGAGCTAAAGTGCTTCTTCCTCAAGGAATCCTCAGTTTTGCTCTGAAGACTCTCATCTGACTGGATGAGGCTCATCCAGGTTACCAAGGATAATCTCCTTTACTTAGTCTCTAAAGAGTATAGGACTTCCCTGGTGGCTCAGACAGTAAAGTGTCTGCCTATAATGCGGGAGACCTGGGTTTGATCCCTGGGTTGGGAAGATGCTCTGGAAAAGGAAATAGCAACCCACTCCAGTACTCTTGCCTGGAAAATCCCACGGGATGGAGGAGTGTGGTAGGCTACAGTCCATGGGGTCACAAAGAGTTGGACATGACTGAGCGACTTCACTTTTTCACTTTCACATCTAAGCAAAGTTGGTACATAACACTAACCTTCATGGATAGAAAACTACAGAATCGTGAAATACTCAAGTAGTGGGGAATGAGTAAAGGAAAAATGGTATTCCTCCCATCCAAAACTCCTGGAACTTCTCCCCAGAGGAAACCATAGTTAAGAGTTCCCGTGTCTACATTCAGATGGACAAGGGACCTGGGCAGGAAATGGGGGTTTTTCAGCATTTGGGTAGGATGTAAAGCCATAGGACTGGGTGGGAGCACCCAAGGAGACTGTGAAAGTCACACGGGAAGAGAAGGGCAGACTCTGAGGATTCCACAGATGGGGACTTGGCAGGCAAGAGACAAGAGAGGGGCATATGGAGCCTTGTCCTACAGAATCCCAACCAGCTTATGCATGGCGAGTGAGTCCAGAGCAAGCACCCAAGAATTCAGGCTGGGTGAGCAGCAGAAGAACAGGCAAGAGAGCCCCAGGGAGGATGGCCTTCTTGTCTCTGGTCCGGTGGGAGGAGGCACCTTACCCTCGCCTACCCCTGTGGCCGGGGCCCTGTGTTCAGGGAGGAGGGGGTCAAAGTTCTCTCTACATGCTGCTGAGAGCAGAGAGCAAGGGTTCTTGGCGCTTTGCTTAGGGGTTCACCTTAGTGAGTTCTTAGCTGAGCAGAGGTTGTCCTGGAGACTCATTTGGGACTGAGTACAGGAATTTGAGGCCAAGAGGCTGGTACTGTGGGAGGAGGGAGGAGCAGACTCAGCCCGTGGCAAGAGGAAGGGTGAGGAGGAAAGATGGCCAGTGAGCCCTGCGCAGACGGGCTTTTGCAGACAGTGCCGTTGTGATGCTGTATCCTGTCATAAACCTGGAGGGGCAGAGTGAGCACAGACTGACAACACGTTTACTTACTGTGCTTTACCCTGTGGAGCCTGATGCTAGCTCTTGATTGTTAGCATCAGAGCTGAACTNGATGGCCAGTGAGCCCTGCGCAGACGGGCTTTTGCAGACAGTGCCGTTGTGATGCTGTATCCTGTCATAAACCTGGAGGGGCAGAGTGAGCACAGACTGACAACACGTTTACTTACTGTGCTTTACCCTGTGGAGCCTGATGCTAGCTCTTGATTGTTAGCATCAGAGCTGAACTGCAGGATTGCACTCTGGTTTAATAATCCCAGTGTAAATGTGGAATTGAGCGTGCACGCAAGGGGGCAGCAGCCTCTGTTCCTTGGTGAGAGCCATGGTGGTATAGCCTAGGGCTCCCCCAGTACCATTGGCTGGGATAGCTCCCTGTGCCCTCTCACGTGAGCCATGATCGAGACTGAGTTATCTGGTGAGAAAACCCCTTGGAAACCTGGGAAGGACTCAGGCAGCAGTTTGGCAGCAGTTTAGTTACAGACCTTCACACTTTTTGTCCTAAAAACCTTGTAGAAGACCAACGAGTACCCTGAACTTTCCTCCATATCTCCATAACAACATGCAACGGCATCTTTGGTGAATCTAGGCGACAGAGGAATCTCCAAGCCGGGATTACATTTAACTGCAGTCAAAAGCCTCTCACAGTTGATCACTAAGACTGGCAGAGAAGAAGGGTGAGTGGGGGAGAGTCTAACAAGAACTTCCTAGAAGGAGAAGGTCTTACCCTGAGAAGGAGCTGCTGTAGCAAAGATTGAAAATCAGTTGGAGGAGGTTGGGAGAAGATGTAGATGGCCTGGAGGGCGTCTAGATGTGGCCAATCTAGGAATAACTGCTTTAGGAAAAGAGTGGGTCCCTGGAAGGCAGACTCAGTGTTCCTTGGAGACAGCAGTTACTGATAAAGGAACTGAAGATGCTTAGAGGTTGGGAAGAAACCCTCTGTAGTTTAGTTTACTCTCCTTTTTCCAGTGTTTTGAGGTAGACCATTAGGTTATTGGTAGGCTCTTTCTTCTCTGTTGATAAAGGGGATAATAACTATAAGTTTTCCTCTAAGCACTGTTTAGTTGCATACCATAAGTTTTAGTATGTTGTGTCTTCATTTTTATTCATCTCAAAGTATTTTCTGGTTTTCCTTTTAACCCATTTGTTGTCTAGGAGTGCGCTGTTTAGTTGTCATGTATTTGTGAGCTTTGGGGAGCCCTTCTACACTGGTGGCCTGGCTCTGCAGAGAGTAGGTGAAAGAAACTGTCCTTTGTAGTCACAGAGGAGGGGGCCCTGGAGCCCCAGTACTACCAACATACAAGATTGCCCACTAACAGCTGGTCCAAGAAAATAGAACTCACCGAAATATCAGTAACATAATAGGTATGACAGCACATTTATAAGAATATCATAAGAAAAACAGTGAAAAGGAAAAATAGAATTATTCTGCATATGAAGAAAATACACCAGAAAAATGTTGCTAAAAGTGGGGGAAAATTGTACCCTAACCTTCCAATATATACAAGGCAAAACCAATACAATATTGTAAAGTAATTAGCCTCCAATTAAAATGAATAAATTTAAATTAAAAAAATAAAGGCATTAGCCACACACGAACACACACACACAAAATAGCTCAGAGAAGTAGTTGCAGCTTTGAAGAAAGACCACATAGCAGAAATTTAAGACCTTAGGAAAGAAGGAGCTAAATTAAAGGAAGATAGTGAACTGTCAGGCCTTGGTAGAAATCAGGAGAGAAATGAAGAAAATAAAATCAGAAATGAACACTAAGTTAAAAGGAGCTTGAAAGAAAGTAGAGCGGAAAGCACAATAAGGCATAAGAGGTTATCAGTGAGGAAGGAACCTGAAACAGCAATAAGGGAATGAAACCGGTGAGAAAATCAGTAAAAACTGTGAAAGACTTTGAAATGGGTCAAAAGGATTATGAGGTATCTTTAATGGAAAACTATGCTTTGGAGTGGAGTGGAAAACTAAGCACTACTTTCTGGATTATCCCCTCCTGGGTCTGCACCTTTGTGCTATTTTATAATTTTGTAAATCGTAAAGGGGGCTTCTCCATTAGTTCAGTGGTAAAGAATCCACCTGCAGTGTGTAAGGTGCAAGAGATATGGGTTTGATCCCTGGGTTGGGAAGATCCCCTGGAGGAGGAAATGACAACCTGCTCCAGTATTCTTGCTGGGCAAATCCCATGGACAGAGGAACCAGGCAGGCTACAATCCATAGGGGATGAAGAGTTAGACAGGACTGAGTGAGTGAACATACACATACTTGCAGACTGTAAATGACCAATAGCAATGCAAGTGATTTCTTTCTTTTTCTTTTTTTGATGTGGACCATTTAAAAAAAAGTCTTTATTGAATTTGTTACAATCTTGCTTCTGTTTTACCTTTTGTTCTTTTGGCCATGAGACAGGTGAGATCTTCACTCCCTGACCACCTGTATTGGAAGGCAAAGTCTTAACCGCTGGAATGCCAGGGAAGTCCCCAGTGCAAATGATTTTAATCTTATATATGCAAATTAATTATTTATGATGGAAGGAATAATTGACCCCCCGTTTTTGTAGGCAGAGTAATGCTCCCTGCAAAATGTCCATGTCCTAATCCTTGTAACCTGTGAATATGTTACTTTACATGGCCAAAAGGGTTTTGCAAATATGATAAGTTAATGATCTTGAGATGAGGAGAGTCTCCTGAATTATCCAGAAAGGTCCAACGNTCTTATATATGCAAATTAATTATTTATGATGGAAGGAATAATTGACCCCCCGTTTTTGTAGGCAGAGTAACGCTCCCTGCAAAATGTCCACGTCCTAAACCTTGTAACCTGTGAATATGTTACTTTACAGGGCCAAAAGGGTTTTGCAAATATGATAAGTTAATGATCTTGAGATGAGGAGAGCCTCCTGAATTATCCAGAAGGGTCCAGTGTAATCACAATGATCCTGTTACCAGTAGGGGCAGTGACAATGGAAGCTGAGGTTGGAGTGATGCAGTCGTGAACCAGAGAATGAAGGCAATCTCTTGAAGCGGGAAAAGGCAGGGAACAGACCGGAACACCCGTATTAGATTTCTGACCTCTAGAACTGTAAGGTAATACATTTGTTGTTTTAAGCCAGTGAATTTGTGATTGCAGCAATAAGAAACCCCAAAATGTCAATTTTATTTATATCTATTTATAGATTTATTTTACACTCTATGTATATCTCTATCCTTTGAATTCTCCTTTAAGCTGGTTGTAACATCTTATTGATTTATCATTAATCAATGAATTAAATATTTTGTATTTGCTTATTTTGTCTTTTATGAATTCATGATTTCACTCTTTTAAAAAAGTAATTTTGAAATTTGAAATTTTAAGTTTTTAAATTTTAAAAAAGTAATGTAATGCTATTGTCAAAAGACCATTTAATAGGGAAGAGCAGTCTTTTCAATAGCGCTGTGAAATGGTGCTGGGAAAACTAGATATCAACACGCAGAAGAATGAACTGTGTCCTTATCTAATATCATCTGCAAAAATTAAGTTAAAGTGGATAAAACGCCTAAGCGTAAGAACTAAAACTGTAAAACACTTTTTAATTTTATTTTTTTGTCCATGTGGCTTGCAGGATCTCAGTTCCCTGACCAGAAACTGAACCTGGACCACAGCAGTGAAAGGGCAGAATCCTAAAGACCACTAGGAAGCTCCCAGCTATAGGACTCTTAGATGACAACATAGGGGAAATTTTCATGACACTGAATTTGGTAATGATTTCTTGGATATGACACTAAAGGCAAAAAAAGAAAACAAATGGCCAAACTAGATTTCATCAGAGTTAAAAACTTTTATGCATCAAAGAATACTACGAACAAAGCAAAAAGGTGGGAGAAAATATTTGCAAGCACCTGCTTGATAACAAAGTATATGGACAACTCCTAAAATTCAATAACAAACCCTCCAAACAACCCAATTCAAAAATAAGCAAAAGATTTGAATGGACCTTTATCCAAAGAAGACATATAAATGTCTAGTAAGCACTTGGAGAGATGCTGAATATCAGGAATTACGAAGGGAACGCAAATGCAAATCACAGTGAGATGCCACTGCACGCTTCTCCGAATGACTGTGATAAAACAGAAAACAAGTGTTGGTAAGGACACGGAGAAAATGCAGCCATTGTGCATTGCTAGTAGGCATGCAAAATAGATTTGATTATATTTAAAAAGAACCTTCCACCCTGCTTCTGGAAAGACGGAGCAGATGTACTTTTTCCTATTCCTCCTGTTACGGACAACTAAAAAACTCCCGGAAGTTGTGTATAAAATGAACACAAGAAGACTCTGAAAGGTAGAGAGATAGAAGCCAACAAAGTAAAGGACTCAACGAAGCCTGCTCTCTGAGGTCAAAGGGCCAGAAAGATATAGCCTAGCAAGGACAGAAAACTTTTAGACAATAACTGCTCTGCTTCAGCCAGACTCCACAGAAGAAAATGATGGCCCCACCCCATCTGTGTCAGCAAAGGTCACGAGGAGAGCCTAGACTTCTGTTCTTGCGCATGTGCTGTCACCTCAGTTGCGACCCTCTGGGCTCTACTCCTGAGAGGAGTAGAATCATGTGTCCATGAGATTCTCCAGGCACGAATACTGGCGTGGGTTTCCATGCCCTTCTCCAGAGGCTCTAGACCTCTGCTCTTGCCACGCTGCAATGAGGTAGCTCAATCTATGCCTCCATTAGCAGGGTTAGGGAAGTGAGGAGCTGAGACGTCTATACTTGTTGGGTGAAACACAGGACATTGCCAATTATGAATCTGCTTGAAAGAAATGAAAAAAATAGGAGGTCTCAGCAAAAAATTGAAGATATAAAGAGCTCTGAAAAATTTTATACCTAAATGTGCAGTAACAACAACAAAGCCCTCAAAACTGGCCGAGAATAGGATAGAGGGGATGGGGGAAGAATCAATTAAATCAGTTAACTTAAAGATAGAATGATATAGTGCTTGCTTTAGCGACATATGTACTAAAATTGGAATGATGCAGGGAAGATTAGCACAGAAGTGTTCCACGTTTTCAAAAAAGACAGGATGAAATATATTATCCATTTGAAATAATGGTGAGAAAATAAAGTGGTGAAAAAAAAGGATAGAACATCAGAGACATGTGGGCCTCTAACAGAGACCTAAAATTTATGCCATCAGAGTCCCAGGAAAGGAGAAGACATGGGACTGAAAATATTTGAAGAAACAATGGCTGAAAGATTCTTAAATTTGGCAAAAAAAACAAACAAACAAACAAACAAAACCCCAAACAAACAAAAACAAAACCCCTGAATGTACAATAAGAAACTGAGTGAACTCAAAGGTAAACCTGAAGAAATTCATGTCAATACACATCAGAGTCAAATATCTACAAGCTAAAGACAAATTAAAAAACCCCCTTAAAAGTAGCTAAAGAGAAACAATGCAGAAACCTCTGGGAAAAAATAATGAAAATTTCAGCAGATTTCTCACCGGAAACCATGGAGACCAGAAGGAAGTGGTACAGTATACTTTCAAATGCTGAAAAAAAAGACTGTCAACCCAGAATTGTGTCAAGCCCATGAAAATACGCTTCAGGAATATAGGGAAAATCAAGATATTCTCAGATGAAGGAAAACTAAGGGAATTTGCTGCTAGCAGATCTACCATAAAAGAATGGCTAAGGTAGTTCCTCAAACAGAAAGGCAATAACAAAAGAGGAATCTTGGAACATCAGAAAAAAAAAA
>SJYA01007504.1:0-17845 GCA_006410615.1 Neotragus moschatus
TCACCTTCTGAGGTTCTGTTTATGCTGGTCAGGATACAGTTCTCAAACAGCAGGCTGCTTACCTCTCCAGTGTTCCTCAGGAGCAGAAATTGTTGCCAAAGGTCTTCCAGGGTTTTTGACATTATCGGATACTTTATTTTCCTTATTGGATACTTTGATATACATATTCCTTGACTGAGTCTCAGATGTAGAAAAAAAAAAAAAGCTGAGTCTGCAGTCAACTCATTCTTTGTCTCCTGAGAAATAAAAATGAGAGTTATGCACAGGAGTGAAATTCTAAAAGCACACACACACACACACACACACACAAAAACCTCTAGTAATGCATTCAGTGTGAAAGGGGAAAATGCTGACTTTTTATCTTTGGATGAAAATATGGAACAGTGACTGGTGTTTATAACAAGGGATGAACGCTGGAGATGTTGAGTGCCCTCGGCATCCCAAGGTCAAAAATGTGTCCGGTGCAGTTTCACGCTATTTCCTTTTCTCGTCTTATNTCTAAGATGTAGAGAAAAAAAAAAAGCCGAGTCTGCAGTCAACTCATTCTTTGTCTCCTGAGAAATAAAAATGAGAGTTATGCACAAGAGTGAAATTCTAAAAGCACACACACACACACACACACACACACAAAAACCTCTAGTAATGCATTCATTGTGAAAGGGGAAAATGCTGACTTTTTATCTTTGGATGAAAACATGGAACAGTGACTGGTGTTTATAACAAGGGATGAACGCTGGAGATGTTGAGTGCCCTCAGCATCCCAAGGTCAAAAATGTGTCCGGTGCAGTTTCACGCTATTTCCTTTTCTCGTCTTCTNTGCATTCAGTGTGAAAGGGGAAAATGCTGACTTTTTATCTTTGGATGAAAATATGGAACAGTGACTGGTGTTTATAACAAGGGATGAACGCTGGAGATGTTGAGTGCCCTCAGCATCCCAAGGTCAAAAATGTGTCCGGTGCAGTTTCACGCTATTTCCTTTTCTCGTCTTATCCAAGCTCTACTGATTTCCATAAAAGGAAGTGGCCATTCACATTTTTTGGAAGTATCCAGAGACTGAATACCTTGCCGCCATCTCTGTGTTGAATTAAGACAGATCACAACCATTTTTTTTTTTTTTTTGTAACCATGAAAAATGGTGATTGCCATCGCATGAGGTAAAGGCAAGGACACGTTTTCCACACGATTCCATAAATCTGAATTTAAAGAGCTTCATTACTCTTCACGAAAACAAATGGTTCATTTTCCCTGTTTAGATCTGCTTTGCATGGATGAAGTGAAATGATTAGGCTTTCCTTGATGAAATGGGAGTTTAAAGTTTCTTGATTTTTTTTTCCCCCTCCCTAGTTTAAAACTTTCTGTTGTGGTACGCTGGTTATTTTTGTTTTTTAACTTTCATTTCTTTTGCTTTTTTGGTTAGATCACGATGTTAGTAACGTGTGTGCTGTTCAAGCTGGCGAGAAAACCAGTTAGCCAGCTAGTGTCAGGGATGTTTGTGGTCTATGGAAGACAAAGTGTTTAAATAGACTTGAATTCCTAGTCCTCAGCCACGGTTTAACTTAAATTATCAGCCTGGTATTGGTGCCTAGATAGAAAACACGGATCTTTGCAAAGATAAACAGATATCAGAAATTGCACCAAGAATAGGTCACTCTGTTTTCTAAAGAGACTTTTTAAATTTTTTTTTTTGATTGTGTGGATTTTTGACAGGAAACGGGGTAATGGGAGTTTGCTTTCACTCAGCTTTCTTGAACTATACCCTTGACTTAACCTTGGTGCCATTTATAAAGTCTAAGGAGTTAACTTGGATCCAGTAATAACTGTAGACACACTTCAGACGCTGCTAGTTTGGCATTTACTTGTTTGATTCTCTTGTGACGTGCACACTCTTAATTGCGTCAGGGATCTATTTCCTTGAGCAGGGAAGGAACCCGGGTCCCATGTATTGGGCGCTCAGGCTCTCAGCCCTTGGACCACGAGGGAAGTTCCAGGTTCCAGTATTATAATCAGTTCCATTCAGGTGCGCAGTCGTGTCCAACTCTTAGCGACCCCGTGGACTGCAGCGTACGGGCTCCTCCGCCGTGGGATTTTCCAAGCCAGGGTACTGGAGTGGGCTGCCATTCACTATAGATGATATTGTATACTTGTCTATCTCTGGGGGACTGACTTCACTCAGTGTGACAGTCTCAAAGTCCATGCTGTTGCAGGCGGCATTATTTCGCTGTTGTTTATGGCCGAGTCCTAGTCCACTGTGTGCGGGTAGCACGTCTTGTTTGGGCGTTCACCGCGCAGTAGACAGGTTGTTGGCGTGTCCTGGCTATTGTGAATAGTGCTGCTATGAACACTGGGCTGCCTGCATTGTTTTGGTTTATGTCCTTGTCTGGATATATGTCCAGGAGCGGCTTGTTGAGTCATATGCCAGCTCGGTTTGTAAAGGAACCTCCGTGCTGTGCTCCAGAGGGGCCGCCTCAGTTCGCTTTCCCACCAACAGTGTAGGAGGGTTCCCTCCTCTCCACACCCTCCCCAGCATTTATTGTTTGTAGAGTTTTTGATGATGGCCATTCTGACCTGTGGGAGTCGACAACCTCCTTGTTGTTTTGATTTGCGTTTCTCTAATAACTAGTGATGGGAAGCATCTTTTCACGGACCTGTTGTCCATCTGTATGTCTTCTTTGGAGAAACTGTAAGGCCGGACCCCAGGGGCCATGACGGGCTGCCCCTCCTCTCCCTCCTGCCAGTGGGGGACGTCCCGAACGGAAGGCGCCTCCCTGATCCCGGGGACCAATGACAGCACACTTCGCCAGCTAAAGCCACCCCACCCCAGCCACGTAGAAGGACCTGTCAGCCCGCGACGCCTCGCCTGGCGACCTATGCGAACCCATGTCTATGCAGCCTGACCATCCCTCGCAACGAACGTATAAAAACCACCCCCAAGCCTGCCTCGTTCGGGTCNCACACACACACACACAAAAACCTCTAGTAATGCATTCAGTGTGAAAGGGGAAAATGCTGACTTTTTATCTTTGGATGAAAATATGGAACAGTGACTGGTGTTTATAACAAGGGATGAACGCTGGAGATGTTGAGTGCCCTCGGCATCCCAAGGTCAAAAATGTGTCCGGTGCAGTTTCACGCTATTTCCTTTTCTCGTCTTATCCAAGCTCTACTGATTTCCATAAAAGGAAGTGGCCATTCACATTTTTTGGAAGTATCCAGAGACTGAATACCTTGCCGCCATCTCTGTGTTGAATTAAGACAGATCACAACCTTTTTTTTTTTTTTTGTAACCATGAAAAATGGTGATTGCCATCACATGAGGTAAAGGCAAGGACACGTTTTCCACACGATTCCATAAATCTGAATTTAAAGAGCTTCATTACTCTTCACGAAAACAAATGGTTCATTTTCCCTGTTTAGATCCGCTTTGCATGGATGAAGTGAAATGATTAGGCTTTCCTTGATGAAATGGGAGTTTAAAGTTTCTTGATTTTTTTTTTTCCCTCCCTAATTTAAAACCTTCTGTTGTGGTACGCTGGTTATTTTTGTTTTTTGACTTTCATTTCTTTTGCTTTTTTGGTTAGATCACGATGTTAGTAACGTGTGTGCTGTTCAAGCTGGTGAGAAAACCAGTTAGCCAGCTAGTGTCAGGGATGTTTGTGGTCTATAGAAGACAAAGTGTTTAAATAGACTTGAATTCCCAGTCCTCAGCCACGGTTTAACTTAAATTATCAGCCCGGTATTGGTGCCTAGATAGAAAACACGGATCTTTGCAAAGATAAACAGATCTCAGAAATTGCACCAAGAATAGGTCACTCTGTTTTCTAAAGAGGCTTTTTAAATTTTTTTTTTATTGTGTGGATTTTTGACAGGAAACGGGGTAATGGGAGTTTGCTTTCACTCAGCTTTCTTGAACTATACCCTTTACTTAACCTTGGTGCCATTTATAAAGTCTAAGGAGTTAACTTGGATCCAGTGATAACTGTAGACACACTTCAGACGCTGCTATTTTGGCATTTACTTGTTTGATTCTCTTGTGACATGCACACTCTTAATTGCGTCAGGGATCTATTTCCTTGAGCAGGGAAGGAACCCCGGGTCCCATGTATTGGGCGCTCAGGCTCTCAGCCCTTGGACCACGAGGGAAGTTCCAGGTTCGAGTATTATAATCAGTTCCATTCAGGCGCGCAGTCGTGTCCGACTCTTAGCGACCCCGTGGACTGCAGCCTACGGGCTCCTCCGCCGTGGGATTTTCCAAGCCAGGGTACTGGAGCGGGCTGCCATTCACTATAGGTGATATTGTATACTTGTCTATCTCTGGGGGACTGACCACTCAGTGTGACAGTCTCAAAGTCCATGCTGTTGCAGGCAGCATTATTTCGCTGTTGTTTATGGCCGAGTCCTAGTCCACTGTGTGCGGGTAGCACGTCTTGTTTGGGCGTTCACCGCGCAGTAGACAGGTTGTTGGCGTGTCCTGGCTATTGTGAATAGTGCTGCTATGAACACTGGGCTGCCTGCATTGTTTTGGTGTATATCCTTGTCTGGATATATGTCCAGGAGCGGCTTGTGGAGTCATGTGCTAGCTCGGTTTGTAAAGGAACCTCCGTGCTGTGCTCCAGAGGGGCTGCCTCAGTTCGCTTTCCCACCGACAGTGTAGGAGGGGTCCCTCCTCTCCACACCCTCCCCAGCATTTATTGTTTGTAGTTTTTGATGATGGCCATTCTGACCTGTGGGAGTCGACAACCTCCTTGTTGTTTTGATTTGCGTTTCTCNGCATTATTTCGCTGTTGTTTATGGCCGAGTCCTAGTCCACTGTGTGCATGTAGCACGTCTTGTTTGGGCGTTCACCGCGCAGTAGACAGGTTGTTGGCGTGTCCTGGCTATTGTGAATAGTGCTGCTATGAACACTGGGCTGCCTGCATTGTTTTGGTTTATGTCCTTGTCTGGATATATGTCCAGGAGCGGCTTGTTGAGTCATATGCCAGCTCGGTTTGTAAAGGAACCTCCGTGCTGTGCTCCAGAGGGGCCGCCTCAGTTCGCTTTCCCACCAACAGTGTAGGAGGGTTCCCTCCTCTCCACACCCTCCCCAGCATTTATTGTTTGTAGAGTTTTTGATGATGGCCATTCTGACCTGTGGGAGTCGACAACCTCCTTGTTGTTTTGATTTGCGTTTCTCTAATAACTAGTGATGGGAAGCATCTTTTCACGGACCTGTTGTCCATCTGTATGTCTTCTTTGGAGAAACTGTAAGGCCGGACCCCAGGGGCCATGACGGGCTGCCCCTCCTCTCCCTCCTGCCAGTGGGGGACGTCCCGAACGGAAGGCGCCTCCCTGATCCCGGGGACCAATGACAGCACACTTCGCCAGCTAAAGCCACCCCACCCCAGCCACGTAGAAGGACCTGTCAGCCCGCGACGCCTCGCCTGGCGACCTATGCGAACCCATGTCTATGCAGCCTGACCATCCCTCGCAACGAACGTATAAAAACCACCCCCAAGCCTGCCTCGTTCGGGTCTGGGAACCCTGCCTGGGAGCGCTTCGCCATCAAAAAGCCTGTTAGACGCTCTTTTGGTGTCCTGATCTTTTACCTAACAGAAACGTCTATTTAGGTCTTTTGCCCACCGCCACGGAAGCCCAGGAATCCTGGAGCGGGTAGCCTATCCCTTCTCCAGCGGATCTTCCCGACCCAGGAATCAAGCCAGGGTCTCTTGCATTGCAGGCAGATTCTTTACCAACTGCGCTCTAAGGGAAGCCCCAATTTTTAACAGCGTTGTTTTTTTGATATTGAGTCATCTGCGCTGACATATACTGCCTTTTAAATTGAGATAACACATTGCACCATCACACAAGACATTGTGAAGTCATGATAGCATAAACAGAAGCATAAAATACTGTACGTGGTAGAAATAATATGAAGCCTGCCACTTGGTAAGAAGATTTTCTCAGGTAGCATAATAATAGAAAGATATGAGACGATAAAAAAAAAAACCAAGGGTATTTTATTTTCTCGTCTTATATAGGAACCCTCAAGTCGGACTGAGTAACGTAAATGAAGTCTAGATCGACTATGGGATGATATTGTCTTGGGCAATTAATTCTCCCCTCTAGAGTGATTCGGGCATTTCATTTCTTTATAGCTTTCTTCTCTGTGATCATTATCCTCTGGCCGACTGCCTTTATCAGATGTGTGTGAGTGATGGCCAGGCCGCCTGTTGAGATCATATTGATTTGAGGTCACTGCCCATGAGCTCTTTACAGAACCTTCTTAGCGGAAAGTAGAAATCCTGTGAAACTGGACAGAATTCCCCATTCTGGCAGGAGAATATTGTCTAGAAATGCGTGTACACTTCTATACGTCGTAGAGGCTGAATCACGTTGCCTTTCCAAAGGACTCATCTGACCCACAAAGAAAGAAAATTCCACGCTTGTCAAAGGAAGCCCCGTGCCCTTTTAAATTTATCAACAGTTTTCTTTGTGGTTTTTTTTATTTTTAATTTTTGAACTGAGGATTCATTGAAGAAATATCTTCTCTGCAGCTTTTTCTGCAGGAAATGATGAATTCGGCCACTCGAGAGGAAAAGATGGCAGGGGGTGGATTATGTCGGTCTCTGAGAGCCGTCGTCACTGTTCAGATAAAGATTGTCACCGTTATTCTTGCGTGGAGCGCACTTCAACTCACGAATGCACTTGAAACCCACGTTTGCACACGGCATTTTCTCTGCATGTCATTCTAACAAACGGTGTCCTCATAGCACGAGAGAGCGCACCTCTGGTAGGTCTGATGCTGTAATTTTTCTCCTTCCAAAAGGTGTGTCTCTTCTTTATTTTTTTTTTTAATATTTATTGGAGTATAGTTGATTTAAAACATCGTGAAAGTTTCAGGTATACAGCAAAGTGAATCCGTTTTGTATATCTATATACGTTTATTCCCTCTTTTACAGATTCATTTCCCATCTAGGTCATTACAGGGTATACAGTAAAGTTCCCTGCACTGCACAGGAGGTCCTTCCTAGTTATCTGTCTTATATATTACAGTGGCGGCAATAGAGAAGGGAGTGGCAACCCACTCCAGTATCCTTGCCTGGGAAATCCCACGCACAGGGGAGCCTGGTGGGCTACAGCCCATGGGGACGCAAAGAGTCAGACATGATTGAATGATTAAACAGCAAGAATAATAATTAGGTCGCTGCTGCTACTGCTGCTGCTAAATCGCTTCAGTCGTGTCCGACCCTGTGCGACCCCATAGATAGCAGCCCACCAGGCTCCCCCATCTCTGGGCTNTGGGCTACAGCCCATGGGGACGCAAAGAGTCAGACATGATTGAATGATTAAACAGCAAGAATAATAATTAGGTCGCTGCTGCTACTGCTGCTGCTAAATCGCTTCAGTCGTGTCCGACCCTGTGCGACCCCATAGATAGCAGCCCACCAGGCTCCCCCATCTCTGGGCTTCTCCAGGCAAGAACACTGGAGGGGGTTGCCATTTCCTTCTCTAATGCAGGAAAGTGAAAAGTGAAAGTGAGGTCGCTCAGTCGTGTCTGACTCTTCGCGATCCCATGGACTGCAGCCTCCCAGGCTCCTCCATCCATGGGATTTTCCAGGCAAGAGTACTGGAGTGGGGTGCCATTGCTTTCCCCAGTAATTAGGTTAGCAATTCCAATTAAGTGGCTCTGATAATAACTGCCAGCCTGGAAGAAAAATGTCAGCTCAACGGTCCAGGTTCTTATTTCCCTGCATTGTGTTGGATATTAACTTCCAACCCCATATCTGACATCAAGTTAGTTGCCCATATATACTAGTCCCGAATAATGCTTGTAAATTAAGAAGGAAATGTGTAGATTTGAAGTTATTGGAAAAGACCCTGATGTTGGGAAGACTCAGGGCAGGAAGAGAAGGGGACAACAGAGGATGAGATGGCTGGATGGCATCACCGACGTGATGGACATGAGTTTGAGCAAGGTCCGGGAGCTGGTGATGGACAGGGAGGCCTGGGGTGCTGCAGTCCACGGGGTCACAAAAGCAGTATATGTATGCTAATCCCAGTCTCCAAATTTATCCCTCCCCTCCAAACCCCTACACCCCTGGTAACCAGATATTTCTTTTCTACGTCTGTGACTCTATTTCTGTTTGGTAAATGAGGCCATGTGTATCACTTAGATTGCACATATAAGTGGTATCATATGAGATTTGTCTTTCTATCTGACGTNACCCCTACACCCCTGGTAACCAGATATTTCTTTTCTACGTCTGTGACTCTATTTCTGTTTGGTAAATGAGGCCATGTGTATCACTTAGATTGCACATATAAGTGGTATCATATGAGATTTGTCTTTCTATCTGACGTCACTTGGTGTGACCATCTTTGGGTCCATCTGTGCAGCTTCAAATGACATTATTTCATTTTTGTGGCTGAGTGATACTCCATTGTATACATGTAGAATTTACGCTTTTGAACTGTGTGATGTTGGAGAAGACTCTTGAGAGTCACTTGGACTGCAAGGAGTTCCAACCAGTCCATCCTACAGGAGGTCAGTCCTGAATATTCATTGGAAGGACTGATGTTGAAGCTGAAACTCCAATACTTTGGTCAGCTGATTCAAAGAGCTGACTCACTGGAAAAGACCCTGATGATGGGGAAGATTGCCGGTGGGAGGAGAAGGGGACGACAGAGGATGGGATAGTTGGATGGCATGACCGACTCGATGGACGTGAGTCTGAGTAAAGTCCAGGAGTTGGTGATGGACAGGGAGGCCTGGCCTGCTGCAGTCCACGGGGTCACAAAGAGTCAGACTCGACTGAGCGACGGAACTGAACCACATTTTTATCGGGACGTTGAGGGTGCTTCCATATCTAGGGTATTGTAAACAGTGCTGCAGTGAACACCAGGGTGCCCACATTCTTTCAGATCACGTTTTTCTCCGAATATATGCCCAGGAGTGGGATTGGCAGTTTTCCTGGCACTTTGAAGCTGATCAGCGATTTTCTGTGTTTTTTTTTTTTGGTTTGTTGACTCAATTTGTAAACATGTTGTTTCATTATCTCTGAACGGTTGATAGACAACCCTTCACAGATGTCTTATTTTCTTTTCAATTCTTTATTTTATGTTGGGGTGTAGCTGAGTAGTGAGAAGCCCAGCTGTCTCCATGGTAAAGAACATGCCAGCAACGCTGGAGATGTAGGTTTAATCCCTGGAGGAGGAAATGGCAGACCACTGCAGTATCCTAGCCTGGAGAATCCCACGGGCAGAGTACCCTGGTGGGCTCCAGTCCATGGGACGGTCGCAAAGAATCAGACACAACCAAGCGACTAAACAACAGCTGATTAGCAACATTGGGGTGGTTTCAGCTGATCACTGAAGGGACTCAGCCATACCTATGCACGTATCCATTCTTCCCCAAATGCCCTTTCTGTTTTGTTTCCTTTCCCTGAATTTCTCGGGGCTACTCTGGAGGCATCATTTTACGGGAGCTTCCCCAGCAGCTCAGTGGGTAAATAAATGGCACAACCCGGGTCTGATCCCTGGGTCGGGAAGGTTCCCCTGGAGAAGGAAATGGCAACGCACTCCAGCACTCTTGCCTGAAAAACCCCATGGACACAGAGCTTGGTGAGCTACAGTCCGTGAGTTGACAAAGAGACACAGCTGAGAATGCACGCATTATTTTATGTAATTCCAGTTTATTATCGTATTCATAGCTTTCTAACGTGAGGACAGAGCGGTTTTACTTAGCAGTAAACCTTCATTCTTGCAGACCCTAAATTATGATAAGTGCTAAATACAATTATTACTCATTCCTTCCACCCACAGACCTGTCCCCGAATGACTGCTAAATTATGTCACCAACCCATTTATACCTCAAAATGAAGACCTTCATTCTGAATATTGCCATGAATTATTAGCATGAATGCATGGATGAGAAAGAATGGAGAATTTGCACTGCTTATGTAGGAATCTGTCTATAACCTTGAACTTTAAAAAAAACGCCATAAGAGCAAGTTGATACAGAATATAAATTAAACTTCTTGACCAAGAATCACCCACTGTGTAACGTACCCTTATTCACAGGCAGCCTTATTTTCCCTTCTGGGTATCATTTTGTTAATTCCATTCAGTTTTATTGCGTTTATCTGAGCCATGAGTCAGTCCTTTTAAGGTCTGAGCTGGGGTTTCAAAAGCCATTCGGGATGGCAAGAGCATTCCATTGCTTTGTCAGGAGTATTTTTCCAAAAAAGAATTATGCATGTGGCATTTGGAATATACTCTTAAAAAGAAATTGTTTTGGCTTGGGAATATGTCACTGTACAATGTCCCTAAATTAACCATATTAGAGATGAAGGGAATGTTAATGACAGTTAATGCTTAAATTCATTGCCTTCATCATCTCGTAAGTTCCTGGGAAAATGTCATTTAAACCCAGTGGCATTCCTGATATCTATTCCTTGTAAACATCAAGATAGTTTTAACAGTATTTCTTTTCTGAACATGCCAATGATTTTCTAGAATGCTTTAAGAGTAACTATGGAAAATTTAAGAGTTTGCCTGCCACAGTCCATGGGGTTGCAAAGAGCCTGACATGACTTGGCCACTGAACAAAAAGAAGAAAACCTTGACACTGGACAGAGAGCCATAATTCACCAACTGAATCGTACTGAATGACTCTAAATCCCTGTGAAAGAAATACAGCTCAAAAAGAATCCTATTACGCTGTCGATTGTTTTATCGTCAGAGTACTGCCATCGTGAGTGTTGAATCAAATTCTGATAATTGGGCATAGTTCCATTTCTTGGGCTTAATGAGTTTGACTTATTCAGTTTTGGGGGCTTCCCTGGTGGCTCAGGCAGTAAAGAACCTCCCTGTAAAGAGGGAGACCTGGGTTCGATCCCTGGGTTGGGAAGATCCCCTGGAGAAGGGAAAGGCAACCCACTCCAGTATTCTTGCCTGAAGGATCCCCGTGGACGGAGGAGCCTGGCGGGCTACAGTCCATGGGGCTGCAAAGAGTTGGACACGACCGAGCAAACTCAAGTATACATTTAACAGCTATTTATTCTGTGCCTGTTGTGTTAGGAACTAGCAAGGCATTAGAAAATTATCCAACAAAACACTATCTTGCCCTAACAGGGTTCAAGGTTATGTGAAGAGAGAGGCATTCACAGATAAATGCCTATGGCATGGCTGTACGGCTTCCTATTTCCGGCCACTCAAGAATGTGGCTAATAGCTAGGGGCAAGACAGTCACGGCCCTTTGGACAAATATGGCCCCCGTCTCGCTTTTGCAAATAAAGTTTTATTGGAACAGAGCCACACTCGTTCATGCATGCATTGTCCACGGATGTCTGTATCGATGCATGAGAGTAAACTTTTGTGATTTGTCCGACGTGCCACATTGTGTAAGGTTAATTTGCACAGTTTAATGATTTGATACATTTATATGTGGCAAGACGGTTTGCATGCATAGCATTCCCTACGCCCTCCACCACCTCCATTTATTTATTTTTTTAAGATAGCCCCGGGAGATGGTGAAGGACAGGGAAGCCTGGCAGCTGAACAACAGCAACTTTGTAGTAGCTTTCAAGTCATACAATACAGTGTTGGTTACTCTCACCCCAGCACTGGGCATCAGTTCCCTGGAACTTATTCATCTCCTAACTGTCCATTTATACTTTTTGACCAATGTTCAAAGCATTCTTCCTGAAAGCTAGAACCTGGAAAAAATCCCAAATGCCCATCACTGCTGCTGCTGCTGCTAAGTCGCTTCAGTCGTGTCTGACTCTGTGAGACCCCATAGACGGCAGCCCACCAGGCTTCCCGGTCCCTGGGATTCTCCAGGCAAGAACACTGGAGTGGGTTGCCATTTCCTTCTCCAAGGCATAAAAGTGAAAAGTGAAAGTGAAGTCGCTCGTGTCCGACTCTTTGCGACCCCATGGCCTGTAGTCTACCAGGCTTCTCCGTCTGTGGGATTTTCCAGGCAAGAATACTGGAGTGGGTTACCATTTCCTTCTCCAGGAGATCTCCCCGACCCAGGGATTGAACCAGGGTCTCCCGCATTGTAGGCAGACGCTTTACCGTCTGAGCCACCAAGGAAGTCAGGTGGATTTAAATAGAAGACTAGACGGTGATATAGATTAACTTTTAAAAACCACTGAACCATACCTGAGAATGGGTGAATCGTATGGTATGTAAGTTTGACCTCAAAAAAGTGCTAAAAACTTTCAAAAAATTGACACAGACGGCCTTACCTGTGAAGTTTAAANAAGTCAGGTGGATTTAAATAGAAGACTAGACGGTGATATAGATTAACTTTTAAAAACCACTGAACCATACCTGAGAATGGGTGAATTGTATGGTATGTAAGTTTGACCTCAAAAAAGTGCTAAAAACTTTCAAAAAATTGACACAGACGGCCTTACCTGTGAAGTTTAAAAGGTGTCCTGTTAATACCTGATCCTTTATAGAAATAGTTTGCCAACCCCTGGGGTAGAGATTTGTAGACACTTAAGTGTTATTACAAGACAGACAGGAGTTCTCTGTGACTATGTGAGTTCTGGGAGGCAGACTTTGGAATTAAATATTAAAGAAATCCATGGATATATTCAGGGGAAGAGGGTTTTTTGCCCCCCAAAAAGAAACATTGCTTTTTCAGAAGGGAAGGGGGCAGGGGAAGGAAGGAAAAGAGGAAAAGTAAAATCTGATTCTGGATTTGGAATTATCTGGGAGAAAGTCTGCTGAGATGTGGATACATTTTATTTCTAAGTCATATAAACTTTACCATCATCAACAATGCTTTTAAACTGTGGTGTTGGAGAAGACTCTTGAGAGTCCCTTGGACTGCAAGGAGACCCAACCAGCCTATCCTCAAGGAAATCAGTCCTGAGTGTTCATTGGAAAGACTGACGCTGAAGCTGAAGCTCCAATCCTTTGGCCACCCGATGTGAAGAGCTGACTCATTGGAAAAGACCCTGATGCTGGGAAAGATTGAAGGCAGGGGGAGAAGGGGACGACAGAGGACGAGATGGTTGCATGGCATCACCGACTCGACGGGCATGAGTTTGAGAAAACTCCAAGAGATAGTGAAGGACGGGGAAGCCTGGCAGGCTGTAGTCTATGGGATGGCAAAGACTTGGACACGACTTAGTGATGGAACAACAACAAAATGTATGTCCACGAAACAGGACTTGTTGAAATTTTCCCTGGGATCGCTTTAGGTCTGTAGATCAAAGTGGGAGGAACTGACATCTTGGCAGTATTGAGACGGTCTACCCCAAACACGGGACATCTGTCTGTGTAGCTAGCCCTGTGGTTTTCTTCCTGTCTGATTTTGTAGTTTTCCTCATACACATCTTCTTGTACTTATTTTTCTAGATCCATCCTTAAGGATTTCATACTTTGGGTGCTAATGTACATGCCATTGCTTCTTTTTTGAGTAATTTATGTTAATTTTGGCTGTCTTGGGTCTTCATTGCTGCGCTGGTATTTTTGTTTTGTTCTGTTTTTCTAGTTCCAGCAAACGGGGGCTACACTCTAATTGTGGTGGCCTGGCTTCTCGCTGTGGTAGCCTCGCTTGTCGCAGACTACGGGCTCTAGGGCACAGTCATGACACACGGGCTTCGTTGTGCCATGGCACGTGGAATCTTCCTGAATGAGGGATCAAAATGATTGTTGCCTGCATTGGCAGGCAGATTCTTAGCCAGTGGACCCGCAGGGAAGTCCATGCCAGTGTCTTTAAAGTTAAATTAAAAACAAAAAAATTTTATTTTTAATGGGAGGATAATTGCTTTACAATGTGGTGTTGGTTTATGCTGTCCAACGTCATGAATCGGCCATCAGTTCAGTTCAGTCGCTCAGTCGTGTCCGACTCTTTGCGACCCCATGGACTGCAGCACGCCAGGCTCCTCTTTCTGTGGGATTTTCCAAGCAAGAGTGCTGGAGTGGGTTGCCCAGGGATCGAACCCAGGTCTCCTGCATGGCAGGCAGATTCTTTACCCTCTGAGCCCCCAGGGGAGTCCTTCGGAGATTACATTCCGCTCTGTTTTCCTTCCCACCTAAGTGGGAGTGACCCTGCCCCAAGAGCAGTGTATGCTTTGGAAAACAGGCAGCTAAACTTCCCATGAATGACGCTCCCTCCGAATGACGTGGTGAACTCGATTTGAGATTGACTTCACAAGCTCTGTTGGGCAGAACTGGAACGTTAATTCTCACTGATGACAAAAACTCGGAGAACATCAGAAGCCATCTTAGGATAAAAGAGGATAGATTATTTTGTTTTAAATTAACATTTATTTTTATCTGTTTATTTGACTGTGCTGGGTCTTATTTTGCAGCATGTGGGATCTAGGTCCTTGATCACGGATCAAACCCCAGCCGCCTGCATTGGGAGCACGGAGTTTCAGCCACTGTCTCCAGGGAAGTCCCCTAGGTTAGATTATTGCCTTTCTTTTTTTTTGTCTCTGAGGTGTTAACCCATTGTTTGTCAGATAAGATGCAGAAACTAAATATTTGAAAATTCTTTGGAATTTTAGCTTCATGAACTGCTTAATGTAATTTTTTCAATAGCCGGGGAAGTCATCTGTTGTACAAATGACTGCCGTGAAACTATTTCAAAAATGTCTAATTATTAGCATTCCTCTTTCAGGCAGCAGTGTTTCATAGGAGAAAGCAGATTCCTCGTCTGTTTAGAAAAGCACTGATCCTTTTCTGTATAGCAGGGTTATTTTTAAAATTAATTTATTAAAAAAATTTTTTTTTGGTTGCTGTGGGTCTTCATGGCTACGTGTGGACTTTCCCTAGTTTGCGGCGAGCAGGGGCTGTTCTCTAGTTGCGATGTGTAGGCTTCTCATTTCAGAAGCTTCTCTTGGAGTGGCTCCCAGGATGTAGCGCAAAGCTTTAGAAATTATGGTACACAGACGGGCTTAGAGCAAAGCTTTACATTGTGGTACACGGGCTTAGCTGCTTCTCAGCATGTGTGATCTTCCCAGACCAGGGACTGGACCTGTGTCCCCTGCATTGGCAGGCGAATTCTCAATCACTGGCCCCACCAGGGGATGTCCAGTAATGCTACTAATGGCAATAAAAAATGGGTATCAGTTCAGTCGCTCAGTCGTGTCCGACTCTTTGCAACCCCCCGGACTGCAGCACGCCAGGCCTCCCTGTCCATCATCAACTCCCGGAGTTGACTCAGACTCATGACCATTGAGTCAGTGATGCCATCCAACCATTTCATCTCATCATATGATTAGTGAATCTCAAACACAGAAGCACAAAAGAATTCCCAGTAATTTATGGAATGACTCCCCACTTGAGGATGTGGTATAGAATTTCTAACTCCTTACTGACAGGCTGTGGCGAGGGAGTCTCTTCCCGTGGTTGAAACAAGGAAAGCAGTTAGTAAGTAACTTAAGAGCTGAAACGCCAATCCTTAGGCCTCCTGATGCGAAGAGCTGAGTCATTTGAAAAGACCCTGATGCTGGGCAAGATTGAAGGCGGGAGGAGATGGGGATGACAGAGGATGAGATGATTGGATGGCACCACCAGTCCAATGGACATGAGTGTGAGTAAACTCTGGGAGTTGGTGATGGACAGGGAGGCCTGGTGTGCCACAATCCATGGGGTCGCAAAGAGTCATACACGACCGAGCGACTGAACTGAACTGAGTGAACGCTAACTATGGATCTTGCGGCCATTAGAACTTCTCCATGGGAACTATACTTTTAATAAACTGGTACTCTTAGCCAACGTGATTTAAGAAGGTAATCCAGGCCTGGTGGCTCCAGGGTAAAGAATCTTCCTGCAAATCCTGCAACTAGAGAGTAGCTCCCATGTAACAACAGAGACCCAGTGTTAAGAAAAGCTAATCCAATCAATCCTAACAATTAAAAAAAAATATGCAATCCTCTTTCTACTGTCATGGAAGGGAATTCCACTGTCTTCCTAAGNCCAACGTGATTTAAGAAGGTAATCCAGGCCTGGTGGCTCCAGGGTAAAGAATCTTCCTGCAAATCCTGCAACTAGAGAGTAGCTCCCATGTAACAACAGAGACCCAGTGTTAAGAAAAGCTAATCCAATCAATCCTAACAATTAAAAAAAAATATGCAATCCTCTTTCTACTGTCATGGAAGGGAATTCCACTGTCTTCCTAAGTGAAGACACCAGCAACTCAAAAACTTTAGCAAAGGAAAAGATTGGAATTGAGTCCATGACTATTTGCCCTCCAGTGGACATGGCTGGCCGTTGGCAATGCAGAAGTCTTAGGTTCCACCTGAGCCATTTCCAGCCACAAAGCAATTATTGGCCAGTGTTCCAGAGTACAGTTTTCTGACAAAGTTCAGAAATAACCAGTCATTTCCCTCTTTATATTCAATTTATCTTCAGTGCCGTTTTACTATGTAGGGGGTTCACTGGTAGCTCAGAGGGTAAAGAATCTGCCGGCAGTGCTGGAGACTGTGATTTGATCCCTGGGGTCAGGAAGATTCCCTAGACAAGGGAACGGCACCCGCTCCAGTATTCTTGGTGCTGCCCTGGTGGCTCAGACAGTAAAGAATCTGCCTGCGATGCAGGAGACTCGTGTTCGATTCGATCCTACTGTCCGACTCTGTAACCCCATGGACCGCAGCACGCCAGGCCTCCCTGTCCGTCACCAACTCCCGGAGTCCACCCAAACCCATGTCCACTGAGTCCGTGATGCCTTCCAACCATCTCATCCTCTATCGTCCCCCTCTCCTCTCACCCTCAATCTTTCCCAGCATCAGGGTCTTTTCTAATGAGTCGGCTCTTTGCATCAGGTGGCCAAAGGCTTGGAGCTTCAGCATCAGTCCTTCCCATGAATATTCAGGGTTGATTTCCTGAATCAAAGATGTGTATGTGATTGGCCAAAAACAAAAAAAAAAGGGCAAGGTTGCCACACAGTCTGGATTTCCCACTTTATTAGTAGGATTCCTTCTGATGATTGAGAGGTAGCAATTCTGACCTTGTGGGTCAGGCCCCTATTGTGTACCGTCTCAAAGTTTGCTAATTTTTATGATGATTTGTGTGTGTGTGTGTGTCATCTGGTGACCCTAAACATGCTGCCTACAGAAAGCCACAGCACCAGGAGGGTGGAAAGATAACTGAGACTTCGCAAAAGACAAGATCGTTTGGGACAATGATGGGCTGGTCCCTCTAGCGACCGTGGATCTCACGCATCTTTACCATCTAGCCAAGAATCTCGTCTCCCCTCCCCTCTAATCTCGTATGGTTCCAGGATGCTTGGTGCCGTTGTTACAGTGTCTGCAGCATTTCTAGTGTGTATCTGGGATTCCCTGGTGGTGCTAGTGGTAAAGAACCCGCCTGTAAACGCAGGAGACACAAGAGACATACGTTCGATCCTTGGGTCAGGGAAGATCCCCTGGAGAAGGGCGTGGCCAGCCACTCCAGTTTCCTTGCCTGGAGAATCCCATGGACAGAGGAGCCTGGTGGGCTACAGTCATGGAATTACAAAGAGATTGACATGACTGAGCAACTGAGAACACACACATTTTTTACGATTTTTTTTCTTTTGCTGTGAACCATTTTTAAAGGCTTTATTGAATCTGTTACAACGTTGCTCCTGTCTCATGTTCTGGTTTTTTGGCCTTCAGCCCAATGGGATCTTAGGTTCCCCAAGCCCCCATCTACTGAAAGGCAGAGTCCTAACCCTCGAATCTCCAGGAAAGTCTCTAGAACTCTGGTTTTAAATGTCGTATCTCTTCCACAGAGATGAGACAATGTGAGTGGAATAAGGAATGCAGGCGTGTACTGAATAATTTTTTCTGAGTTGATTTATGGCAGTAGGTGTTACCCAAGTTTAAGACATATAAATATATGATTGTTCAGTCACTCAGTC
>SJYA01007506.1:5727-18075 GCA_006410615.1 Neotragus moschatus
CACTCTCACCCCCTGCCCCCACATCCCATCTTACCAGGGGAGTGACCCTGGCTGAAAGAGAGGACCTCTTTCTGATGCTCCAGCAAAAGTCTCAGGGGACACTTTCATTGGCTCAGCTAGGTCGTATGTCCCTCCATCAGCCAATCACAGAGGCCAGGGGAGATGGGCTACCCTGATTGACTAGGCCCAGATCATGTGCTCAGCTCAGGAGCTGGGAGCTAGAGAAAGCCGCAGGTGGAACAGGTATCACTGAGAGAGGGAAAATGTTGGTTCCTTCAGAAACACAGTCACCAAAAGACAGGAGAATTGGTGCTGGGCAGATAAATAAAACAGAGGTCTGCTCCAGAAACCCAAATCCAGGTTCCACTTCAAGAGGCAAGTGGAAAGAAGGCCTTTCCCCTGGCCCCCAGTTCTCTCTGCTTCCAGCCCCGGATGCCTCCTTCCTACGTAATCAGGCCCCCACTTTCCTCGTGAGCTTTCCCACAGCTCTCAGCTCAGCACGAGCCCAGCTCTGGCATCCAGAGTTTTCACAGCATCGATTTATCACTTCGTGCAGCAGTCTACATTTGGTATCTTTTCAAGAGCAGAAGAAGGAAATTCATGTAACCTTGCGAGCAGCCCAAAGTTAAAAGGATCCAGTTACAGAAGATCAGAAATGTCCCAGCCCTAAGAGCTTTGGAGCTCTGGGTTTATTTAATGTATTTCTTCCCGGCCCTGCTTCCTCAGCCAATTTGTCTGCCAAAAAAACAAAAGACTTCAGCCATGTGGCATTTTGCATCTAATATTTATAGCATTCTAGAGTTTGCAAAAGCTCTTCCTTCTCGTGTATCACTTGTTCCTCAGCCGGCCCCAGTTCTGCCCCCCAGAAGGTTAGTGGGTTTGTTCTACTCTGCCCCAAAAGCCAAATCACAGACGGCTCTGGTCTCACAACTCAGGGTGCTTCCTCCTGATAGCGGAAATGGGATGGAATGTGGCCAGGGCCAGCTCAGTCTCTATTCTGCACCCTTAAGACCAAATTTGGGTCTCGCAACGTGGCAGCCAGCAGCCCGAGTCCACACTCTAACCCTAAATTTATTGTGCTTGAGTTACAAGATGTTTTTTTTTTTTAATGTGGGAATTTCACCCCAAAATCCAGATTTCCAAGCTTTAAAAAAAAATATTAAGACGATGATCTTACCAATATTAGCAACATTCCTGAATGGTAAGTGTCAGCAGCCCATAGCCCACAAGGGCCTGTCGACTGTTTTTATAAATAAAATTTTATTCAAACACAGCCACTCCCGTTCGTTTATGTAGCACCTGTGGCTGCTTTGACTCTCCAGTGGCAATGTTGATTCTGCAACGAACCAGAGACCACGGAGCTGAGAAATACTTTCAATCTGACTCNAGGGCCTGTCGACTGTTTTTATAAATAAAATTTTATTCAAACACAGCCACTCCCGTTCGTTTATGTAGCGCCTGTGGCTGCTTTGACTCTCCAGTGGCAATGTTGATTCTGCAACGGACCAGAGACCACGGAGCTGAGAAATACTTTCAGTCTGACTCTTTGCAGAAACGGTTTGCTGACCCCGGGGTGGCAGTAGCCAGCTGTGTTTGCGTCACAGCTGTCCCCAGTATTTTAGAATGCAGGTCCAGGTGAGGGCAAGCCACTCCGGTATTCTTGCCTGGGAAATCCCAGGGACAGAGTAGCCCAGCCGGACTATAGTCAATGGGATTGCAAAGAGTCAGACACGACTCGGCAACTAAACAACACCTGATGTTGCTGTTTAGGGCACATCAGTCCCCAAGTAACAGTCATTTAGGGATAAGAAGTGCTGATTTCTCTCTCATTTGACGGCTTGGCATCACAGCCCCGGGGTGATATGGCACACAGGATTCTTACCCAGGCGCCTATCACCTTGCTCCACTGCCCTGGGCAACTAGCCTTGTCCAGAATGACTGCCCACAGCCACATCCAGCCAGCCAGCAGGAAGTAGAAGGTACAAGAGAAGCACACCCGCTCCCTGTAGGGCCTTCACGAGAACTCGCACACCACGCCCGTCCACCAGAAGTTGGTCCTGGCCACGTCTACCCGCGAGCGAGGCTGAGCCTGTCGGCTCCGTCCTGGCAGCCTTGTGCCAGCTAGCAGTTGTGGTCATGAAGAAGGAGCACATGGCCACTGGGCAACACAGCAGATGCCGTGACGTCTCATCGGCAGGGCCTGAGTCTCCAGTCACAGCACACCTCTCCTCCCACTCGGTCCACCACATTCATTCACGGAGCACCAGAAGCTTGTTTGCATGTATGTGCCCTGTTGTAAACAGTGTACGTTCTCTCCAGGGGAGAGGAAGAAAGGAAGCCAGTGACGCCAAGGGCAGAGGAAAGGTCGCAGCAAGGAGTCGCGCACAGTGTGTCCCCTTTTTGCATAAACTGAGTGCGTGCTCAGTTGCGTCTGACTCTTGGCAGCCCCAGGGACCATAGCCCACCGGGCTCCTCTGTCCATGGGATTTTTCAGGCAAAAATACTGGAGTGGGTTGCCATTTCCTCCTCCAGGGACTCTTCCTGACCCAGGGATAGAACGAGAGTCTCCCGCATCTCCTGCACTGGCAGGCAGATTATTTCTTTGGGAAATAATCGGGCTGAATCTGCTGGAAGGATCCCCTGCAAAGCATCTCCCTACCCCATCAGGTGGGAGACGCCCCGTCTTCAGTGACTGGGGTCACGGCCCTGCCAAGATGCAGGACGAGTAGTAGCCAAAAGCCGGGCTGGAGGTGACCACCTAGGTTTCAGTCTCAGCTCTACCACCGGGGGCGGCCGTAGGGGACTTCATCACTCTGTGCCTCAGTTTCTCCAGCTGGTTTGCCAACAGTTTCTGTCCCCCGACTCTAAAATGGGGACAGAAATATTACCTGTCTTGTTGGGTTGTTGCGGAATGCCATCACTGTCCAACTCAATGGTTTTCAAAGTGTGCCCCAAGAGCCCTGGGCGCCAAACCATTTTCATGATAACACATCATTTGCCTTTTAACATGCGTTTTCTTCACGTGTATCTAATGGATACACAGCAGACCCGCCACCGTCTAAAAGGGTGTGAAAAGACTCCCCCTCCTTTCTGTGCGAGGTTGGGTTTTTCACGAAACAAAACCAGAACAACAAATTACAACACATCAGCTGTAGAAGTAGCTGTCAGAACCCAGATGTCTTCTGTTAAACCAGACGCTCACAGAGCCCTTAGCGGCTTCCCTGGTGGCTCAGCTGGCAAAGAATCCACCTGCAATGTGGGGGACCTGGATTCGATCCCTGGGTTGGAAAGATCCCCTGGAGAAGGGAAAGGCTACTCACGCCAGCATTCTGGCCTGGAGAATTCCACGGACTGTATAGTCCATGGGGTCGCAGAAAGTCGGACATGACTGAGCGACTTTCACTTTCAAAGAGATCTGCAAACCTTTAAAAACAGTCCAGCTCTTCTCGCTAATTTTATTTTGTTGGGGAAAAATATGTTTATTTGTAATTTTGAAATAGAAATACCAACAAGCAGAGAAGGCAATGGCATCCCACTCCAGTACTCCTGCCTGGAAGATCCCATGGATGGAAGAGCCTGGTAGGCTGCAGTCCATGGGGTTGTGAAGAGTCAGACACGACTGAGTGACTTCCCTTTCACTTTTCACTTTCATGCACTGGAGAAGGAAATGGCAACCCACTCCAGTGTTCTTGCCTGGAGAATCCCAGGGACGAGGGAGCCTGGTGGGCTGCCGTCTATGGGGTCGCACAGAGTCGGACATGACTGAAGCGACTTAGCAGCAGCACTAGCATACCAACAAGCAGGTTTATTATTACTATTTTTACATGAATGTGTGTGTTTTTAATTTCTCAGTGTTAATTTCTAGTGTGAGTATAATAACTATCACCCGGTGTAAGCAATGTAAACGAATTCGCATCCTCAGTAGCTCCTAAGACTCTGAAGGGACACTGATGTGACCACTGGCCTGGGGAGCTTCTTCAGTTTTGCAAAGCACCCCACAGGGAAGCCCTGCTCCATGCGGATGAAAGAGATCCCAGGTCAACCCATCAGATGCCACAAATCAAAAAGACAGACAATGGTCTAACAACTCCATCTGCTGTTCTGCTCAAAGACAGCACACCCTGGGTGCCGGGCAACAGGAATCCGCAAGCCTCTCAGCTGGACAAGATTCCTGCAGGCCTCCCCTCCCCCGGGCATACATTGGTTCCATCAATTCATCATTCACTCCACAAATGTTCACTGACGCCTTCGTGCTTGGCAGACTCAGTTCTCGATGTAGAGACACGGTGAGAACAAAGCAGGAGAAACCCCTGCCCTCATGGAGCAGGTGTTCTAGTTGGGTGAGCAGGTGGGAAAAGCCAGAGGACAAATTTGTCAGGTGGTGCTAAGTACCGTGGAGAGACAAAGTCAGAAGAGGGAGAGCCGGAGTAGGGAGAGGCCATCTCAGTAGGATGTTTGGTCACCTACCAGAAGGTAACCCGGGAGCAGTTCACCTGGGAAAGGGGAGGAAGTGGTCCATGCAGGCATCTGAAAATGATGCTTCCTTCAAGGGAAACAGCAGGGGCAAAGTCCCTGAGGCAGAAATGAGCTTCCAGGGGCTGAGAGGACAGGAGGAGGCCTCTGCAATGGGAGCAGAATGGGCCAGGGCCAAGGCCAAGGGGAGAGGCGAGGTCGGGGAGGGGGCAGGAGGCATACACGTGGGACCTTGTGGGCCATGACAAAGACTCTGAGTCTTAGTTCAAGGGTGACGCAGAGCTGTTGAAGGGTTTGGAGCAGAATCANCCTGGGAAAGGGGAGGAAGTGGTCCATGCAGGCATCTGAAAATGATGCTTCCTTCAAGGGAAACAGCAGGGGCAAAGTCCCTGAGGCAGAAATGAGCTTCCAGGGGCTGAGAGGACAGGAGGAGGCCTCTGCAATGGGAGCAGAATGGGCCAGGGCCAAGGCCAAGGGGAGAGGCGAGGTCGGGGAGGGGGCAGGAGGCATACACGTGGGACCTTGTGGGCCATGACAAAGACTCTGAGTCTTAGTTCAAGAGTGACGCAGAGCTGTTGAAGGGTTTGGAGCAGAATCAGGGCCCGGTCTGTGATTTAACAGAAGAACCCTTCTGGCAACAGCGACGGTTGGATGGGAAGGTTGGAGCTTGAAGGTTAGATGGGAGAGGCACTGGGACCGGGGAGGAGGCCCCAGTGAGGTCCAGGCAAGAGAAGGTGGTGGCTAAGACCATGCTGGTCCCAGGGAGATGTGGGAGGCGCTCAGTGCTGAGTGTGCTCGGAATATGGAGCCTCTGTGATGTCTCACCAGTGTGCGTATCATCGAAGGGGAGAGGGCAGCTGGAGACCCTGGGCAGTGTGGCCGCAGCGGCTGGTGTTCACCAGAATGTGGGGTGAGAGGCGATTTTAGGGGAACCAACCAAAACTCCTGTTTGAGATGCCTGTTTGGCACCCAGTGAACTGACCTGGAAGGAAAAAATTTTTAAGTTTTGTTAACCATCCAAAGGATACATAAAAATGGCCAAACATTATCATCTCAGTGAGAGACGGATAAACACATGAAGTACGCTGGACCCAGATAAGTTTGTCTGTTTTGTTCACCATTTCACCTCTCAGACGCAGAACAGTATAAAGTAGATGTTCAATAAATACTTATCTAGGTTTTCAAAAATGGCAAAAACATATGAAAGAGACACAGGCCAACTGGAATTTGGAAGAAGTCATGAAGGGCGAAGAACCGTTTGCGTTTTCCCAAACTCCTCGTGTGTGAAACGGGGCGGTTTGTCCTGGGAAAGATGGACTTTTCCAGGCTTCTACTTCATTTTTCACTGACCTTTCTGAATCGCTCTGGCAGACGTCATTTGTTGTCATTGGCTCGGCTCCGCTCTCCTGCCCTCCTCTGCCATCATGTCATGCTCAGACAGTCTCTTAGTGCAGCATAAACATCCTTCCCCAAGCTCATTACTGGAGTCTCCAAGGAACCTTGTCATTTTCCAAGGTGCTGTAGAATCTGGTTCCTGACAACTATTTTTGTTTCTCCAGGGACCTGAGTTCTCATCCTCCCGCCCCCATAAAGGAAAGTGAGCTATATTTTGGGAACTCACAGTTCCTTTTTTTGGAGTGCTCTCCCTCTGCCAGATATGATTTCATTTGCTGCTGTTGCCCCCATTTTATAGACGAAGTCACTGAGGCTCAGAGAGGAACACTCACTTGCCCGAGGAGTCAGGGCTCAAACCTTGGCCCTTAGGATTCTGGGGAAAAAAAAAAAAAAAAAACCAAGCTCTTCAAAGCCACACTGCACCCCAGTCTCTGCCACCAAGAGACCCACACAACCTCTGAAACTGTAGCCAGCACAGAGTTCCTCCATCTCAGCACCACTGATGCTTTGGAGGCAGATCGCTCTTTGAGGTGGGGCGGTCCTATGCACCGGGGGGTATTTAGCAGCATCCTTGGCCTCCACCCACTAGGTGTCAGCTGTGTGCCTCTCCCTTAGTTGTGACAAACAGAAATGACTCCAGACACTGCCAGTGTCCCCTGGAGGAGGGCACATCTCCCCAGCTGATCTGATACGCATTCCCCATGCTCTGTACGTGGGCTAAGATCACCAGCCCCTCTGTGTAGCCTTTTTCCACCACGCAGCATTCTCTCCTAGCCAACACTGTGATAGAAATCCCTTCTAATAAAACCTGTAGCTGCTGCTTTTCCAGCCCTCCCAGGAAGGGTGTGAGGTTTAAGACACTGGATGGGGCAGCCTTACCCTGCCCGACCCATGAGCCTTCCCAAGTCCACTGACCCAGGCACCCTGTCAGAAGCTGTCACCGTGTGCCCATGCTTAGCCAGGTACCAGGATGGGGCTGCAGCACCCAGAAAAGGCCCCAGCCTTGTGGACCCAGCATGCCTGGGGAGATGATGGTAAACAGGGAAACAAACACACCTACAGGATAATCTCAGCACCGAGTGCCATGGAGAAGATAAATAGTATGGTGAGAGGGATGGGTGACCTTGGACAGCGATCAGAGACACCCTCTCAGGGTGAGGTGACATCTGATCTGAGATGTCACAGTGAGAAGGAGCCAGTCCGTGTGAGAAGGAAGAAGGCTAGAATCTGAGGCAGAGGAAGAGCAGGCGCAAGTGTCCTGAGATGCAGTAAGTTCAAAGCGTTTTAAGGAACGAAAGGTTGGGAGTGTTCAGAACAGAGTGGACAGTGGACCGAGTGATGGGAGATGCAGAAGGTTGTAGGATGGGTGGGGGAGTCACTAGAGAAAAACGACTAGGATCTTGGGTTCAGAAGGGTCCTCTGGACACCTGGGGGAGTCTGGGTTAGAGGCACCGACTCCAGGTGGAGGCTGCTTCCTCTGTGTGCAAAGAAACGAGGATGGAGGAGCCAGATGCATTTCTCCTTCTGGACTAAATCGCCCTGAAGGCCTTGCCTCTTCCATCTGGATTCCCAAGCACTGCATCTGAGGATACAGATTGCAGCTCCTGAGCAACTGTCTCATGGAGGGTGTTACAGAAATCCAACCCTTTTTCCCACCTTTGAGTCTCCTAGCTCGAGATTCAAAATCCCAGGGCAGAGTCAGGTTGACCAACCTCAGCCATACTCCCGCCCTTTGGGCAGGAAGGAGCATTTTGATGGACACTTGGGATCTTTGTATTTAAGAGGAATCGGTAGCTGTGGCTTTTCAGGGGTCACCTAAAAGAAAAAAAGAGAAAGAGTGTGTGTGTGTGTGCATGCAAATGTATGTATATCGGTCCATTGGCTCCAAATTACGAGGGAAACTACCCAATCAAAATGAGTAAATATTTAATGAGATATTTATATTCGAATGTAAATAATGAAGTGTAGCATGATCAACCAGTCCACTCCGGAATATTTTGATTCTTAGTTATTTATCGATTATCTCTAATGTAGGATGTGGGTGGAGATGGTGTGGGCTGAATGTGTATTCAGAGGCTCCAATGCCCTTGAAATAGCCTCGTCGACAGTTCCACCCAGATGGCCCACTGTGGGGGAGGCAAGGGTCCTGAAGGCGGGTCAGTCCCTCTTGCTGCCACTTGCCAGATACTTAGGACATGCCAGGGACTATTTTCTGATCCATGCACATGTTAGTTTTCCCCAGTTCCACATGACAGCAGGAAGTGGCTTAACTGTTATCCTTGTCCACTGAGTCACAGCAAGGTGAAGTCACTTGATGGAGGTGAGTGTTAGGAAGGAGCAGACCAGACAGTCTGGCTGCAGAGATGCCCCTGGGCTGCTTGTCTGTATCACTCCCATGTCACCCCCAATGAAGGGGAATGGCCGCCTGGAGGCGCAGAACAGTGGTGCCCCTGCTTTGGCTCAGTCTGACCCACTCTCCAGCACAGAGAATGACCCTGGATGCCTGTTTCACTCCAGCTGCCCAAACCCTCCATCTCCCCCGAATCCAAAGTGATGCCTCTGTCTGCGCTCCTGCACCAGACTCACCGCCAGCTCATGTCAGTCTCCGGTCGCCACGAGACACAGCTTTTACAGACCACAAATGCGATCATTACGAGGCAATTTCAGTTAGATTCAGGGCTGGGAGAGATAACAGAAGGGCCTGGTTCTCCCATCAGACTCTGAATGGTTCCCCAGCAGCACTTAACTCAGACAAATGCAGAAAGCGGCAGCCAGGAGGGGAAGCGGGCCCTCAGTTTTGCAACCAGAGCTGCCTGCCCGGGCCTGCAGGACTGGAGAGAGCGCTGGGGAAGAACGTGGAGGGTGAGAATCCCCTCCAAGCGGGGAGGAGGAGGGTCTGGCCTCTGACCTCTGTCTCTGCAGGGTCTCCCTTAGACACAGCATTAACAGGTAAGAGGGGATGGGTGCACTGGCGCTGATGCAGCTGGAACACTTAGTGGGCACTTGTTTCTGGGCACTGTACACATATGAGTTCTCACCATCACCCACCAGGTGGATACTTGTTGTTGTCCCCGTTTTATAAATGGAGAGACTGAGGCATGGAGAGAAACAACTTGCTGAAGATCCCACAGCTTTCAGTGTTGCAAAGTACCTCTGAGTCCCTTTAACATCCCTTCCTCTGAGACATCCTCGTCCTTGTCGTTTACATCCGGGTTACGTTTGCCTTCATCTGGCCGCCTATCTGGAGTTCCCCACACTGTGAGTGTCCACACCCCCATGGTCCGATCCACCACTTCTGCGATTCCACTGACATTCAGCTCAGGGTTTCAGTTTCAGCGTTTTAACCCTTCGTTTATTGGCTGCACTCTGGCCTCTGGTGGCCAGCTTTCTCCTTTCGATAATCCACTTTTGTAAATACAGCTGTGTCTCTGGGAGACAAGAAGACAACACGACTACATTGCTCTCTGTGCACCAACTAAGGGGTGGGCAGCGAGCAGCCACTGACAGACTTTGCAGGAAGTGATGTGACCGATCACGATGCGCGTCTGTTATTTACACAGCGGTTTGTGGACAGAGGAGCTCGTGGTGAGGTTGGAAGTTTGTGCTGCATGCAGTTACAGTGACTATGCGGCCGGAACTGAAGCTGAACCATGCTGTGGGACACTGTTTTGTTTTTGAAGTATAGTTGCTTTACAATGGTGTGTTTCTGCTGGACAACAAGGTGAATCAGCTGTATGTACACATATATGCCCTCCCTCTTGAGCCTCCCTCCCACCCCCCAGGTCATCGCAGAGCGCCAGGCTGAGCTCCCTGGGCTGTCTGTCAGCTTCCCACTAGCTATCTCGTTTACACATGGTAGTGTGTGCATGTCGATCCTAATCTCCCAGCTCATCCCCCCTTCCCATTGGTGGACCCTGTGTCCACATGTCCACTGCCTATGTCTGCCTCTCTCTTTCNCGCAGAGCGCCAGGCTGAGCTCCCTGGGCTGTCTGTCAGCTTCCCACTAGCTATCTCGTTTACACATGGTAGTGTGTGCATGTCGATCCTAATCTCCCAGCTCATCCCCCCTTCCCATTGGTGGACCCTGTGTCCACATGTCCACTGCCTATGTCTGCCTCTCTCTTTCTGCCCTGGAAAGAGGCTCTTCAGTACCATTTTTCTAGATCTCACATATATGCATTAATATATGGCATCATTTCTCTCTTCCTGACTTAGGTCTGTGTGACGTAAGTCTAGGCCTAGGTCTAGTCTAGGTCCGTCTACATCTCTACAAATGACACAGTATTGTCCCTTTTCATGGCTGAAGGAACCATGTTCAGCCGTGTTCCGTTATATGTATGTACCACATTTGTGCATATCAGGGCCACGCATGCGTACGGACAGCCTGTAACTGGCTGCTCCTGTCCGGTTGTCATGCCAGCCTCTGCTGTGTTCCTTCACACTGTGGTGCCTCCACCATCCTGGCCCGGTTCAGAGCCTGCTTCTGCTGAACTGGCATTCTTCCTCCAAGTCACCACAGCCCTGTTTTAAATCCCAGAGGGTCCTTCACCCAACACAGGGAATTTTGCTGTACACCAAGGGTTAGAAAAGTTTTCCTGCAGGGCCAGATAGTAAATATTCTGGACTTGCGGCCACATGGTCTCTGTTCAGCAACCCCGCTCTGCCATTGTAGTGTGCCAGTAGCCATAATAATACCTAAACAAATGGGTGCGGCTGTGTTCCAATGAAACTATTTACGAGAGCAGGTGGCAGGCCTGATGTGCTTTGCCAAAACCCTGCTCTGCACTAAGCATCTCATTGTCTTTTCCTTGGGCCTTTTAACTGCTGGGAAAAGACATCAACCAGAAAGGAACTAAGCAAACAAAACAACAAAAATGGAGTGGTAGGATTTATTAGTTGACCTAACTTGGGATTTCTCCACCTTGGCACTGCTGATGTGTTGGGCCAGATAATTCTTTTTCCTGGAGAGCTGTCCTGTGAATTATAGGATGTTTACCAGCATCCCTGACCTCTACCCACTTGATGCTGTTTGTGACAACTAACAAAATACCCACTGTCCAGCGTCCTCTAATGTTGGAAAACACGACATAACTGTAGACGTTAGCATTAAAGGTGACTTCAGGTAAGAGTGGGCACAGGGACTCGAACAAGGCTGTTCCTCTCTCCCCCTCTCTCTCTTTCCATCTCTCACCTCTGATGCTTTCTTCCATGTTGCTTCGCCTTCAAACAGACTCCCTCCCTGTTAGTAGCAAGAAGGCTGCTGGCAGCTTCAAGCTTATATCCCACCCGCTTCAAGCTCCATGAAAGAAATACTTAGCTCCTTCCCGCTAGCGCCCTAAAATCCCAGGTCAGGTCTGACTCTCATTGGCCGAACTTGGGTCACATGAGCACCCCTGACCCAATGGCAGTAGCCAGAGGAATGTAGCGCTCTGATTGGTCAGGCTGGATTCTGCATGCAGCCGCTGTGTATTTACATAAGGAAGTGCTGCTGCTGTTGCTGCTGCTAAGTCGCTTCAGTCGTGTCCGACTCTGTGCAACTCCATAGATGGCAGCCCATGCTGCTGCTGCTGCTGCTGCTGCTGCAGTCGCTTCAATC
The DNA here is from genome assembly GCA_006410615.1 of Neotragus moschatus. NCBI lineage: Eukaryota > Metazoa > Chordata > Mammalia > Artiodactyla > Bovidae > Neotragus > Neotragus moschatus. The sequence goes on from SJYA01007506.1 coordinate 17,192, forward strand.
ACGTCCGACTCTGTGCAACTCCATAGACGGCAGCCCACCAGGCTCCCCTGTCCCTGGGATTCTCCAGGCAAGAACACTGGAGTGGGTTGCCATTGCCTTCTCCAATGCATGAAGGTAAAAAGTGAAGTGAAGACGCTCAGTCATGTCCGACTCTTAGCGACCCCATGGACTGCAGCCCACCAGGTTCCTCCACCCATTGGATTTTCCAGGCAAGAGGACTGGAGTGGGATGCGATTGCCTTCTCCGCATGAGGAAGTGGTGGGACCCAAAGTATCACAGCGCAAAACTGAAGTCTCTGTTGCCAGGTGTAAATTTGTACCCAGTTCCTGGTACACAGGAGCCAGCNAAACTGAAGTCTCTGTTGCCAGGTGTAAATTTGTACCCAGTTCCTGGTACACAGGAGCCAGCAAGTGCACCGCCCTTTCAACCGATGCCAGCCCTACGTCCTAGGGGCAGCCATCGGCCGGCACATGGTCAGCGATCTTTCCCGGCCTGGCATTTAATCCTCATAATCTGCCTGCCAAGTTGTCCCACCGCTTCACCAGCTCCCAGTTTGGTCTTCCTTTTACACCATCCTAGCAGTGAAGGCTCAGCGACTTTAGACTCCAACTGTGACACGGTCTGTATTTTTAATCTTGATGTTAATTCTAGCTCATTCTCCAGCCCATATCTCCCAGCCTCAGAGCCCCAGGGCCCACACTAATTCGCTTCCCCCACCTCAACTGGTGCTGGAATAGCCATTTAAAAAACTGCCTTGGGGAAATCTAATCAAATGAGAACAAAATCTAATTTGGCACTAAAAGCCTTTAACCGAAGCCCTGTTTTCTAGGGTCTTGTGGAGGCTGAATAATAAAGTCTGGAGTTTTTAAGGGTTGGAGGTTAGA
>SJYA01007507.1:0-17421 GCA_006410615.1 Neotragus moschatus
AATCTGTTTTTTTTATTTATTTATTTTTAATTGGACGATAATTACTTTACAGTGTTGTGTTCTGTTCTGCCATACAACACCACGAATCAACCTTGAGTACACATATGTCCCCTCCTGTGAATCTCCCTCCCACCCCTGCCCCTATCCCAACCCTGCCCCATCCCACCCCTTTAGGTTGTCACAGAGCACTAGGTTGAGCTCCCTGTGTTATATACAGCAGCTTCCTCCTAGCTGTCTGTTTTACACATGGTAATGTATATGTTTCAGTGTTAGTCTCTCAATTTGTCTCACTCTCTCCTTCCCCTGCTGTGTTTACAGGTCTGTTCTCTATGCCTATTTCTCTACTCCTGCCCGTAAATAGGTTCATCAGTACCGTTTTTCTAGATTCTGTATATATGTGTTTATATAAATATTTGTCTTTCTCTTTCTGACTGTTTAACAGGCTTTAGGTTCATCTACCTCACTAGAACTGACTCAAATTGATTCCTTTTTATGGCTGAGTAATATCCCATTGTATATGTATGTGTGTGTGTGTATACTGCAACTTCTTTATCCTTTCATCAGTCAATGGACATCTAAGTTGCTTCTGATTCTGTTTTCACGTCCATAAAATAGGAAAGATAATACCTGCCTTATGGAATTGTGGGTTGCATGATACTTGTAACAACAGAATATTATAATTAGAAATAGTATACTTGAAGAGGCAGAGTAGGCCTCTAATGGTTACATATTATATGAAAGGGGCTGTGGTGGGCCTTAATAAGGTGCAGTGAAATACTAGCAAGTCTTTGCCTCCAAGAAGTTTAACCTAATCTTTGAGACATGATATATAGACCTACAAGGAAAGTTAAGAGTGCAAGGCAGCATAAAATAAGTATCACAGAAGTAGTACAGACAATAACTTATTACCATACCTCAGTTTCACAATCCTTTTACTATTTGGGGGTTATTGGACATCTGAACAAAGGAATGTTAACTGCACAGAAAAGCCTACCCTGACCACTTTATCTGAATTAGGTACTCCCACCCAGTTTATTCTATATCATCATGTCCTGGTTATTTTCATAATAGTTCTTTTCATAATTTTTATGTTTACTTATTTACAGTGTTTCCCCCAAATAGAGTAAGCTCCAAGGTGATGGAGGCTGCGTCTGTATTAATCACTACACTTACCTAGTGGCCGGCACAACACTTGACATGTTGCATGGGTCAGTGGCCTTGAGAGACAGATAGGCCTTCAGTGGATGGAAATGGAAAGACTATTGTAGACTGAGATAGTGTCATTGGCAAAGGCAAAGAGGTGAGAAAGCGCTGGACAAAAAAAAACTCAGTTTAGCTAGGGTGTAAGTCACGTGAGAAGAATATACAAGCTGTTTGATACCAGCTCATCTCAGCATGTATTGAACACCTAATTGCAAGGCAGCCTCTGAGGCACTGTGAGTACAAATATATGATTTTTTTCCTCTGAGCAACTTACCAGATAAAAGGTTTAGATTCTGATTCAGCCACTCACTAGCTTGGAGACCTTGCACCATTTTCTGGGACTCAGTGTTCCTATCTGTGAAATGGGGATAATAATGGCTCCTAGCTCATAATATTGTTGTGAAGATTAAATGTGAATTCTTTTAAAGTATGTAATATAGTTCTTGTCAAATAGGAAGGGCTGCAAAAACCCCTCCTATTACTGGTAACAATAGTACTTCTCTTTCTGTTATAAATTAGTGAAGAAGACAAGGAGGCAAACAGGTTGTTGTAAAACAGCATGTTAAGTGAAGTAATAGAGGTCTACTCAGGAGAGGAGTTCCTTTCTTCCAAGCCAGAGATCTGGAGGACAATCTTGACTTCTCCCTCACCACTCTGTACCCAAATCAGTCATCTGGTCATGGTAAATCTACCATCCAAATACGGAAACTTTGCTCTCCCTTTTTTCTCGGACTTAATTCAAACCCTTATTGTTTCTTGTCTGAACTTCTGGCTCTAGCCTTGAGGCTAAATGGTTTCCATGCCTCTTTATTAGCTTTGTTCCTTAATCATCCATTTTCCATACTGTCTAAAAATTATTTGATTATTGACTTGTAGCGATCATTGTTAATTCTTTGAGACTAAAGCCATTGTGTTTTTCATCTCTTTCATCTCTGATGCTTAGTATAATCCTTAGAATACATAGAAGAGAAACAGAAAGAAGGGAAGTGTAGGCAAGTGGGGGAAGGAAGAAATACGTAGAAGGGAGAGGATTTGAATTGAAGTCTCCCATATTCCAGTCATCACTGCTTTTTTTCTGGCAACACAGTATAGTACAACTCCAAGAATCGGAGAAAGTATCTGGAGAAGTATAGTCAGAAGGCTTTGAACAGAGTGACTTAATGAGGGCTTTTTAAAATTGCTAGTGACAATCAAACAGCCTGACCTCATCAGTACTTACAAACTTAATTAAATGTGGAAAATGAGGAAAAGGAAGGAGAGAAAGATGAGCCTTGAAACCTAAGCAGTTTGGAGGTTATTGATGCCATCAACAGAATTGAGGAATAATAGAAGAAAAAGTAGCTTTAAAGAATTAAGGAAAATTGTATTACAATATGAATGTGTTGAAATAAGGTAATTCCTCTTAAATAGCGCCCTCATTGACACATACATATTTTAATTATTAAATAAATCATTGAATGCCATTTGTATAGAACCTGCAGATCTTACAACATCAAATCATCAGATATTTGAAGTTCTTTTTTTGAGAATAGAGGTATATCTTGCAGACCCTCTACATTTTTGCTCTGCCCTCTGATCAGTCACATGCTGGCAGTTTTTTTGCTAGCAGCCTTTGCTTTCTGATTCTTTACTCTTGACATTTGGAGTAATCGTCCACTGCTTGTCCTACATGGACCAAAAATCAAAATTGGATTCTTGGATTAAGATTGGATTCCCAGACTTTATTTCAGGATTGCAGGCTGTCTACTGTCCTACCATGAACTCAAGTGCAGTGTGTTTAAAAATAAACTTGTCTTCGTCATAAAACTGTCTTCGTGTTTCTGTTATGATTTCTTTTCTCCCAGTCATTCTGGCTCAGGATTTACCTTTGATGGCTTGGTTCCTCCTTCCCCTGATATCCAGTTAAAATTATTACAGTTTTTGGTTCTTGGTCCCTTTCCATTCTCATGATCACTCAGTTTAAGATGTAATAACTTTACACAAATACTTTTGCAATAACCTCTTTAAAAATCTCCCTGCCTGCATGTAGATTCCTTTCCCCAAAATCCTGATTTCCTTTCCTAAAACCCGATTTTATCCTGTCCTTTTCCTTGTTCAAGATGTCTTCCTTAGAATGCTTCTCAGAATTATTTTCATGGTTTCATTTATCAAGAAATAAATCTGGGAGTCTGTTGTGTACAATTTTGCAAAGTCAGCAACAGTAAATTACATCCTTAATCACTGCATGTTGAGTTCTTACAATGTACTATATATTTTAAGGCACATGTAATTAGAAAATACTTGACTTACTGATGTTTTTAGCTATATAATGATAATTTGAAAACATGCCTTCAGCCATAATGCATACTTTTTATTCCTCTACTTTTATAATCTGACACTTATAAAAGTTGGGGTTTTTTTTTTTATGTCTTTCAGAACAGGTGGGATTATTCCTCCAGTAGCTCAACAGCTTCATAGAGAAAATATTCAACGCATAGTACAAGAAGCTCTATCTGCCAGTGAAGTCTCTCCAAGTGAACTCTCAGCAATTGCAACTACCATAAAGCCAGGACTTGCTTTAAGCTTGGGCATAGGTTTATCATTTAGCTTACAACTGGTAGACCAGTTTAAAAAGCCCTTCATTCCCATTCATCACATGGAGGCTCATGCACTTACTATTAGATTAACAAATAAGGTAGAATTTCCATTTTTAGTTCTTTTGATTTCTGGAGGTCATTGTCTTTTGGCATTAGTTAGAGGAGTTTCAGATTTTCTTCTTCTTGGAAAATCTTTGGATATAGCACCAGGCGACATGCTTGACAAGGTAATTATTTAAGAATTAACATCTCCATTCTTTTTGTTAGGTGTCTGTTTCAGCTAAATAGTAATAGATGAACTATCACTATTCATCTAAATATTTCTGGATAATATCATATTAAACAGAAAATATTTTGTGAGCAAAACAAAAAGAGTAGTGCATAATTTTATGAAAGACTCCTTCTAACTATTCTGAATAAGCTGATATGAGGTTTACATCAGTATATAAAGGCTGTAATAGTTTGCATATATTACATTTATGATTTTAGTCAAATAACATGAAAGAAAGTGCTTTGTGAAGTGTAGTGTACCTTTTAAAACTGAAACGAGGATATATAAAATGACTTAAGGACATTAAAGGTGCACAGTGTTTTATTATTAAATGTTATCATTGCTGATACCACTGACAAGCAGATTTATTTTCCTTTGTTTTAGCATTCTAAAAATGACTTCCTTATGTAAAAAACCTGCTTTTATCAAGCTGAAATTCTAAAGAAATAAGGCAGGTTCTTATTCTAAAATTTATAATTGAGTAGTCATTGTCATTTTCAAACCTGTTTTCCATCCCCAGTAAAAGACCAAAAGTAGATAGGAAGGCAATGATTGGCCACTATTGATCACTTGTCAGAAGGAGCAAGATGTCTGTCTTGACCGACCACCAGGTATAGTCCTTAGCTGTAGAAGTATAGCATGTCTTATTCATCCAGGGTAAAAATCATTTCCTTTGTATCTTGGTTTCAAAATGAATAGTTTCATGATGTTACAAAATTTTTTGTTTGTTTTTGGTAGGTAGCAAGAAGACTTTCCTTAATAAAACATCCAGAGTGCTCCACCATGAGTGGCGGGAAGGCTATAGAACATTTGGCCAAACAGGGAAATAGATTGCATTTTGATTTCCACCCTCCCATGCAACGTGCTAAAAATTGTGATTTTTCTTTTTCTGGACTTCAACACGTTATTGATAAGATGATAAGGAAAAAGGAAAAAGAGGAAGGTATATTTGTGATTAGTAAAGTTGGACAGATAAGCAACACTGGATGGTACCTAAAAATACCTGCTCATTCCTGCAGGTATTGAGCAGGGGCAGATCCTGTCTTCAGCTGCAGACATTGCTGCTGCAGTCCAGCACACCGTAGCCTGCCACATTGCAAAGAGAACACATCGTGCTATTCTGTTCTGCAAGCAGAGAGGCTTGTTACGTCCAAGTAACGCAGTACTGGTAAGTCTTGTCCTAGAATAGCAGTAATCCTTTACAGTGTGTTCCTTTCCTCTCCGAGCTTAATTGACCATAAGCATAGGATGAAAAGATCTTTATGCCATATGTTGTCCCTGACAGTAAGAGGTTATGTAGAATAGAAACTAACAGCCATTTCTTGTACAGGTGTGGCTCTTTTATAGGACGTCTGTACAGCCTGTGTGGCAAAAATGGTCAAGGCTGCATCTTACTGAATTTAAGAGAGGGTTTACAGTATGAAACAAAATGTAGTATAACTGCTAGCGTTGTTTTTAGAAAAATAGACCGTTTCCTTCAAATTTATGTTCCTTTGATGAAATCCCTTTAAATGTGCTTAAAAGGCTTGATAAATTTCCTGTGTAACTGTATTTTAAACTTCATCCTTTTGAAAATTGTAAAGTGGGAAAATATTTAAACAGTAGGTTCACAAAATGGAATATTACACAAATATCAAAGGTAATAGTTTAAGAATTATGTAGTAAAATTTAAAAAATGCTTCTAAGCAAAAACTACAGGGTCTAAAATACTGTATAATGATTGTACTGTGAGGAAAGGGTCAGAAGAAAATGTACAAAAATGATAGTGATCATATGGTAATACTGAAGTTTTTTTTTTCTTTTCCAAATGTTTATTATATAGATATACTACTTAATCACTTACCCACCTACCAAAATGTGATATTGTCTTATTGTATAATGCCTGTATTTTCCCAGGTTTAGCTCACAGCTTCCCTCATGTTCATATATGATATCTGTTCACTTCGGTCTTCTGAACTCTTTCAGGTTGTATCTGGAGGCGTCGCAAGTAACTTACATATCCGAAAAGCTCTGGAAATTGTGACAGACGCAACACAGTGCACTTTGCTGTGTCCTCCCCCCAGACTTTGCACTGACAATGGCGTTATGATTGCGTGGTAAGCCACAGGGCATTTGTGGCTCGCTCATAATTATGTAGATACTAATTGCTATTTCATCATGCTAAATTTTCTTCCTTTAAATCTTTGGCTGGTTATTTTATTTTTAATGATTCTTTAGGAATGGTGTTGAAAGACTACGTGCTGGCTTGGGCATTTTACACAACACAGAAGGCATCCGCTATGAACCAAAGTACGTGGTACCATTCATAATCTCTGTGCCNTATTTCATCATGCTAAATTTTCTTCCTTTAAATCTTTGGCTGGTTATTTTATTTTTAATGATTCTTTAGGAATGGTGTTGAAAGACTACGTGCTGGCTTGGGCATTTTACACAACACAGAAGGCATCCGCTATGAACCAAAGTACGTGGTACCATTCATAATCTCTGTGCCATAAAAAGTCAAAGCCTGAATTTTGCTTTTACTGTTAAGGTTTTCATTGACATTCTGGTGGTACTTAAAGAAAGATTATATTAATTTTTTTCCTTCTAGATGGTAGATAACTTACAGGAAATATTTTTGTTATAGCAATAAATTATACAAATGCTGGCCAATTATAGGTTAGAAACACAGAGTAGGTATGGATGATGAATTCTCTCGTTTGGGACCAGAAAGGAAACCATGTCCGTGACCTGGATTTCTGCAGCGTCAGGACCATCTCAGCACCAACTGCCATGCTGAAAATAACAGAAATGTGCAAAAAGTATTCAGGTGTGAGACGGGGTTGTGAGTATACATCTACACAGGATGCTGAGAAAATGCCAAAAGATAGTTTATTTTCTGCAGTCCTTCGATTTCCCCTCCCAAATTGAAGTTCCTAAGAGTAGCACAGTTTTTCAATTTGTTATCAAGTTCTGTTCTAAGTTAGTTCTAGAATAGTAAAAATAGCAAAGCATGATTATATTTCATAGTCTAACATAATTCTGTTTTAGTATTGTTTCACCAGCTGTTTTAAAACTTTTCAGCATTTTAGGATGTAACTATCAGCCACGTGAACCATAGACTATTAAAGCTGATCATAAATGGACAGATTTTAGTTAGTAGTGACAAAAGGAATCCCTTTAGTTGATGGTGTAGCCTCAGGTGGAATCCACCATCTGATCCAACACAGCCTTCTTGTGGCAGTGTTGAAGCTGGAGATGATGGCTTTTGGGGTCCAGCTGAAGCCTAGCATATGCTAAACACATTAAAAAAAGCAGAAGTCTGAGTCCAAAGTTATTTACTGAGGAAGAGGATAAGATCTAAGGCCTCTCCTGCCACCAGTGACAAAGGAACGTAGAAAGGAACGAGCCTGCTTTTGAAACCTCAGAGAAGAGCTGGTGGAAACCTGGTGAATTTCTGAAGTAGGAATGGATAGTTTAGCTGCATGGTAAACTTTTTAGCCTTTTAGCATTGTAGAGCATAAAGCATTTTTTGTAATTTTTTGGTTTCAACTTTTAAGTTATTTTACAGTAGTTGAGAGCAATAGAACTCTTTCAAAAACAACACCAAACTCACTAAATTGTGTACATTAAATATGTATAGTTTTTAACATGTCAATTATACCTCAAAGAGACTTATTTGTTCATTTTTTTTTTCTTTTAGAATAATGAAGGAGGTTTTAAAATATTGCCAAATTTAGATTTGTAGTCTTCCTTTACCTGTTTTGCTAGTTTGAGTTCCTACTCTGTATGTATTCAGGAACCACTATCACATATGATAGTTATACACTAGATACATATATTTTTTATCAGAATTCTAAACAAACAGTTTGCAGAACTAGTGACAGGTCAGTAAGCAAATATTTGAAATAATGTGATTTGTCTGGTTTTGATGCAGATGTCCTCTTGGAGTAGATATATCAAAAGAAGTTGGAGAGGCTGCTATAACAGTGCCACGATTAAAAATGAAGATTTGATTTTTGCTTAAAAAAATCCCTAAAGGTTTTTATTTTTTTGTATATAAAATATATAATATTAATTGTTCATCAAGACTTTCTTTGTTATTACTTTTCTTATGTTTGATGTTTAACCTGCTCTGGGAGACAATAATATGGTCTTACAAGGGAGTATAGTGGTTTTTCTGTTTAGTTAGCAAAAACCAAAATAAAACATCTTGTGAGGAAAATAATATACTGATATTGGCAGGTGAAAAGAAAAATCTTGGGAAAAAAATGTAGCAATTCTGCTAAATCATGGCCCCATGTTAACACAGACAGATCTTTTCCCACCTCTCTATCAGAATAGTATAAGTTCCTATGGGAACATTACACTGACTTTTCTAGTGAGACAGCAATTTTTGAAATGCGATGGCACCCCACTCCATTACTCTTGCCTGGAAAATCTCCTGGGCGGAGGAGCCTGGTAGGCTGCAGTCCATGGGGTCGCTAAGAGTCGGACATGACTGAGCGACTTCCCTTTCACTTTCATGCATTGGAGAAGGAAATGGCAACCCACTCTTGCCTGGAGAATCCCAGGGACGGGAGCCTGGTGGGCTGCCATCTATGGGGTCGCACAGAGTCAGACACGACTGAAGCGACTTAGCAGCAGCAGCAGCAGCCAGGTCAAAGTCATGTCAACTCAGAATTCTAGGACAAAACAAAAGGAGACTTTCTCTAATAGAATGTAAGTTAATAATTATAAAAATATATAATAGTAAGTATCTTCTCTGGAGCAAATGGGATTTCTATACATTTCTTAAGATCCATCTGAGAGTTTTAAAAATATGACACACAAGTAATCCCTCAAGGGTGTATTGTACTTTTTAGTTGGCCACATATATTAACATTCATTATTTTAGAAAGTATATTTAATCAGTGAAAATACATGAGATGAAAAAGGTTTGTTTTTTTTGGTTTTTTGATAATGTCCTTTGAATCTGAACTTTGACTGCAGATATCATAACAGTTCATGACTTTTTCTCTGCCCAGATTAAAGGAACTGAATGTACTGTCCTTTGACTATAAGGATGATGCTACCAACTGTTCAATGTCCTTTGAGAGGTTTTGCTAGTAGAGATTTATGTTACACCATCCATAACTGGATCAAGTTGTTAAAAGTCCATAGGGTCACAAAGAGTCAGACACAACTGAAGCGACTTAACATGCATGCATAAGAGGTAGGTGATTTGATGAATTGAGACCTTTCTCACTTTACATATTATTTTTAAAAATAAAAAGAAAATGCAAGGTAATAAAAACAATCTTTATTTTGGCCCTGTACTTAAATACTGTAAAGTGTTAAGCATGGCAGGATGGTCTGTCTAGGCCAAGATACTCAGGAAATGCCTGTGTTACTGAATGCAATAATGATAATCCAGTGATAAAATTCAAAATTTGCTTCTAAAGGCTTTTTTTTTTTTAAGGTCTACAGAGGCTTAATGTTTCATTGATGTGAATTCTTAACAATGCTGAATAAATGATACTGGTTTTTATCATTTGAATTATTTATCCCTTTCTAGTATAAAATTCTCCCCAGATTTTTCCCTGGAATTCCTGTATTTTAGTCTTTCTACCAGGAAGTTGTGACTCTGGACTGTTAAGATAATTTAGAATTGAATTTGGAGATTAAGGAAGTCTCTTATTGTACAGTGGTTAAAAGCACAGGCTTTGGACTGTGACACATAGAAAGCCCTAAGTACCTGTAGCCGCTATCACAATCACCATCATCATCATTGTTCCGTGAAGGCATGTTGGAGAAAATAACTGCTGATTAACATACATGTTCCAGTGCAGACCAGATAGACTATAGAGACAACTGAGCAAAGTGCACAAAGAAAAAGGAGTGCTCTAAAGGACTCACTGAAACCCAGTTAGCTTTTATGTCAGATCTGTTTGCTGCTGTAAAATATGAGAAGCAGACATACATCAAAGCTTGCACCTACTGGAAACAGTACTCTTTGGGCAAAGACATCCTGTGAATCTAAGCCACAGAGAATATCATCTATTCCAGCTGCAAACCAAAGATACTCTGTAGGTATGGAGTCTGGTCAAAAGTGGTGGCCACACTTTTTAGCCACGCTTTCATGCTTGATAGGAAGAGATTTCAGATGTTTTTCAATAAAATGTTTTTAAATGTATATGTTTCAGATTTTTAGAGGGCTTATGCATCTGTGGTCTCTCATTAAATGTCTTATGGTAGCACAGTGAGTGTTAACATGTAGGCTACTTTGAATCAGACCTTTTTAGCCCAGCATACCAATTAAAAAACTCTTTCTAACATTTGATTTTATATACATATACACTAATTTGTGTCACTTGTGTCAGCTGCTTAATGGTTTTAGGTGCAGGCATTCTATTATAGAAAATGCTACTTAATCTTTGAAGCCATATATCAGACCTGATGTTAAATTCCAGTAGACATGCTAAGAAAATTTTGTTAAACATCAATATCAAGAATTTGCATTCAAAAAGATTATTCAGTTATATATATTTTAGTACAATTGAAAATAAACAATTTTACAAGATTGCTCAGGAATCCTTTCACACTAAAATGCTTTTATTAGCCTTCTCCAGGCTCTGGATTAGCTTTCTGTACATGTTTCCCAAGTTGGTTCAGAAGCACTATTCTTGGTCTTGATACCGTTATGATATCTGATGAAATTGCAGATGAAAAGGAAAAAATATTATGAGAAACGGTAGTCTTTTTTGTTGTTTTGAAGAGTCCCATGAAGTTAGTTACAGGAGGTATAAAAGTCAAAGAATCTCTTGGTTGAATTTTGGCTTTTAATTTTCGTCGGTGCTCTTTCCCTAAAAAGGAAAGAGCCATAATTAAGTGTCTCTTAAGCCTAAGAGCCCTAGGAATAGTCTCATTGCTTTTAATTCTATATATTTCTGTTTCTTCACATCGCTGAAACATACTAAGAGAACAGATCAGTAGCTTCCAGACTTTTAGATGCTGGAATGCAAAAATCTGTGGAGATCAATATATGTTGCAAACTTTTTATCATGCCAAGTTGGCACTAATGAAAGAACAAATGCCAGCTACTTTAAACATCATTTTGGAAAAGAAGGGATATTTTCATGTCAAAAGAAGATGTAAAAGCCATTATCTTAAGATGGAGGACTTTACTTGAATGAAATTAACTTCATTAGACACCTAGTTGTCCTTTTTCCTTTTTGTCTTATCACTAACCTGGTCTGGACTTTGCAGACTGTTACTGGTATACATATTATTCAGAAGCCAACTTTAAAATGAAGGAATCATGGAACTAGCTTTATCCTTCTAGGTAAATTACTCTTAGACTAAAGAAGCTATACAAAAACCAGACCATACAGAAACCATTCTACTACCGATGATATTCAAAAATATAGCTTCCACACATACCTACCTTCCCTCAGATACTCCCTGATAAATGAAGTTCTTCCCTGTCCTTTTCTTTTCCTATTCTCTGTCTTTCCATTTGTGACTCCAACAAAGTGATCTTGATTTCAGAAAGTTTTGTCTTTGCTTTTACAGTGAGGTAATATACCAAACAGACTGATTTTGGGTCCTACACTAAGCACACATGATCAGGCACGAAGCATGTACATAAAGACAGTATGTAATTTATTTTCTCTATTACTAGTAGGGATTGGATACTAACATGATAAGATATGGATTCTGATCTCACAGGCCTCGGCCACTCAGCCATCAACTCTGTAAACTTATCTATCAACTCTGTAAAACTGAACATAATATCAATGGAAAGAATGTCATCTCTGCTGTAAGAACTTATAGGCAAGTGGTACATGAAACAGAGTAATAGCAAGATCGTAATTAAAGTCATACTTACATGTTGTTTCAATAATGACATTTCTATGCATGGCTTATGAGAAAAAGCAAAGTAAGAAAGGGATTTCTGTCAAATGACGTAAGTGGGGAAGCCTTAAAAGGAATTATTAACACAGCACAGGCTTGCAAATGGAAAGATATTTTAGATAGGTAAAACTAGAAAAGCAGAAGTTTACTGGGAAACATTTTTTGGTAGCCTCTACATTTTGAATTGTTAGAAATAAAACAATTATAAAAGGTCTGAATAGGAAGTATCTCAGAGATAAGAGAAAAATCAGTTACCTTTCTTAAAGACAGGAATTATGGATGGTCCTCCATTTTTCTCCAGACTGAAAGGAAAACACTTTTATCACAAAAGCTAGAAATATATAAAAACTTAATATACCCAGGTACCATATTCAGTACCTAGTGGTCTAATTTATACATGTTACCTGTACTAACTACGCATGTTACCTGTACGTATTTTATAGTCCTGCTGCTGCTGCTGCTAAGTTGCTTCAGTCGTGTCCGACTCTGTGCAACCCCATAGACGGCAGCCCACTAGGCTCCTCTGTCTCTGAGATTCTCCAGGCAAGAACACTGGAGTGGGTTGCCATTTCCTTCTCCAGTTCATGAAAGTGAAAAGCAAAAGTGAACTCGCTTAGTCATGCCAGACTCTTAGCGACCGCATGGACTGCAGCCCACCAGGCTCCTCCGTCCATGGGATTTTCCAGGCAAGAGTGCTGCAGTGGGGTGCCATTGCCTTCTCTGATTTTATAGTCCATCAGTCATTTATTCACTTACCACCCAAAACATGCAGAAGATTCGGTATGCTTGAAGTGAATAGGAAAAGTTTCATGGAAGAAGAGACACTTCAGCTAGGTTTTGAATAAAATAGGTCTTTAAATAGATGAGTTGGAGGATGGTATTCCAGATAAGGGGAACAGAAGATGAAAAATCACAGTACTATAAAACAGCATGGCACGTTCAAAGGGCACTAACTACTTAGTCTAGTGTGATCAGAATTAGTTATCTGGAGACATGATGGGAGGTAAGATTGGAGAATAAAGATCAGGTTATTTTATGTACCATGAATAAGAGAAAACTGGAACTTTATTTTCAAAGTAATGTGATACTAATAAAGTATTTCAAGCTAAAGGATAACAAAGTATACCTAAGTTGATATGATGTGGCTTTAATAGAAGTATTTTAATCATTATCCTGGACATGTAACATATAAATATGGTGTTACAAAATTTCACTGGTAATAAAATATAATTTTAAATATTAAATATATAATATTAAATATTAAAACTGCTTATGACAGATGTGTTCCTGGTTAATTTGATGAGGAAGGAATATTTGCTTTTGTCAGCTTTAATAAGACAGGCCCCAGTCTGTTCAATATGCCAACTTCATGGCCATAGGGTGACATGAAACTGGCTAGTACTTAGGTTCAGATTATTTCACATAGGGTCAGTTAACAGTAAGATTTTGTCTACATACTTCAAATTTTACACATCCAAAAACTCTTCTAATCTGCCATTCTTGGGGCTGAATGAGAGTGTGGGAATAGAGAAGTGGTATATACTCCAAAACAATGCTGCCATGAACCCAACCGAAATCAACCTACTTTATGTTTCCAATAGTGGTATCAAGGAATATTTTGTGGAAATTAATAATCTTTTAGCACATTTCCCATAGTTTCATTTAAATAAAATTCCCTTGCAGGATTGTTATGAAAATTAAAGGGAATAGTCAATCTGTATGAATACTGTAGGGAGAGTGCATAGAATTATTAGTTATGGGAATAATTGTTTACCAGTTCTACCTCACTTGGTAGTCATTCCCATAAGTTTACTGATCACTTGTTATTGTTTATAATCCTGAAAATTGAGAGTTCACAACTCCAGGGGATGCCGTTCACCTCACAGTAATTGTAGATGGCAGTAAAGTGTACTGAGGAAGGAGTATCTTATTCTAATTCCCAAAAAGTTGCCATATGGGCTAGCTGTGGGAGTGATTGTGTAAAATAATACTTCCACTATTTAATTTTTTAAAGTAAATAAATATTATTTTAAACATTTTTTAAGTTAAAAATTTTAAACCCAGAAAATTAATTGTAATTTAGTTTTCCCTGGATTATATAAAATTAGATAATCAGTTTGGGGTATTCAATTTTTCAAAGAATTCAAATTCAATATCTTGAGTAGTTCTGTTTCCTATGTGTAAATAGCACTATTTGCAGAGACTTAATTCAGCTGTAATTATAGAAGAGAAAATATGCCCATTGTAAGGAACTCTCCTCTCCTCTCTTTTTACAGAAACTGAAGTTCATGGTAGAACTGCAACACTGAACCAAAATCCTCTGAATAAATGGCCGGCAAACTGCCGTAACTTTAGCCATTGGGTCTGATTAGCCCTGTTTATACCCTGTGAATTTGGCATAGCTTTGAATCAGATGTAAAAGCCCCATTTGATGCCAAGGTCAGAGTGGCACTCCTGGTTGCCTCAGAGCTCTCAGATGTACCCCAGCCCTACCAAAGAATGACTTCCTGAATCACCCCGCCAGGCTCCTCTGTCCATGGGATTCTCCAGGCAAGAACACTGGAGTCGGTAGCTATTCCCTTCTCCAGGGGATCTTCCTGACCCAAGGACTGAATCCCAGTCTTATGCATTTCAGGCAGATTCTTTACTCCTTTGAGCCACCAGGGAAGCCCAGTTGAATTTGGAGGCAACTAATGTTCCAAAAACTTCTGAAAAGGGGATGAATAACCCTGACCAGACAGGACCCCCAAGATCAGTTGTATTCTTGTCTGCACTCTAAATTCTGTTGCTAAGTTGGAATTAAAAAGAGGCTTTGGCAATGGACGTTTAGAATGAAGTCTTTCCTTTGTTATACAGTGCATAGATTCATATCAAGTATAGTTCCCTTTGTTTGATCTTCCTTAAACTTCCTTAAAAATTCGTCTCAGTAATTTCACTACTGCCACTTCAAATATAGGAATAATACCTTAGGGAAGGAAGTCCCACTTTTTGTTGCATTTCAAATTCCTTTAAAAATGCTGGGTTTATGCTTGCATCTCTGCTGATATTATTTGTTATACGAAGGAACTGATTAGGCTTATTCCTGCATTCCTTTAATAAGAGTCGGAAAGCATTTGCATTGTAAGTTAGGTAACCAAGAGCGCTGGAGCAAGCCATGCGAACCTAAGTGAAGAAGAAACAATTTTCCCTTAAACATTGAGCTTTGTTCTTAAAATATCTAACCCAGTGTGCTCATTAAATATTTCATAGGAAATCTCTGTAGAGATCATACAGCAAATATGTATGTCAGCTGATGGCAATTTATAGACAGAAACATTGCCATTTTTTTCAGGAGGGCTGTGAGTTGCCATTGATTTCGTGTAGTTGTTCTCAGTCCTGGCTGCATTTTGGAATCACCAGTAGTTTTAAAAAAAAAAAAAAGCCCACCAACTAAATACAGTCTCTCTTAGTAGAATCTGGTGTTATATGTATTTTTTTAAGTGCCACAGGTGATTCTAACGGGCAGCCCAAGTAAGACCCTTTGAGTTCGAACTAAGATAGTAGGTCTCTGTTTTCACTGTGAATTGGAATCACCTGGATAGCTGTGAAAATCTTGTCTGTATTCCGCCCCCTAGAAACTGATTTAATTATTTTGGAGTTCAGAGAACTGAATATTGGGACTTTTCCAAACTGCACAGGTGATTGATTATAATATAGGAAACTAGGTAAGAAACCAGAGCATAAAAGTAGGTTAAAAAATAAGCCACCCAAGGAAGCAACTCAATTATCCACTGGCAAAGCCAAAGAAACAAGCACAAGTTCTAGGCCATGGGACTCCAGAAAAAGTAATCCTTCCTTTGAAGGAAATATTCTCTGCATTTCACTCTGAAGTAATTCGGTTGTTCATATAATAAAGTACACCCCTGGGAAGTTCTTAGGAAAATCTCTTCGTGGTGGCATAAGAAACGTTGAAAAAATTAATGTAAACCAAACGCATGCAGGGTACCAGAAGGCTGACATATTGGTCTTTACACTGACATACGACTTCTGTCTATGCCCCCAAATCTTCCATGGCTTGCACAGTGGTCCTGGAGCAGCAGCCTCAGCTTCTGGGAATATGTTAGAAATGCAAACTATAATGCTAATTCTACACCAGATATATTAGATCAGAAACTTTCGGAACAGAGGCCAGCAGTCTGGTGTCGCAAGTCCTCCAGATGTTGGAGAAATACTGCCTTAGCCCTTCCAGGAAAAGAAACAGAAGCAACACACTATCGTAGCCAACTGGGCTTCACACACCCTCACTCTTAGCTGTTGGGCAGGCAAGGAAAACGTTCCAATGGATTCCGCTTTCACTCATTACAAATAATCACAGAAATGACCGAGTGACTTTAATTATAAAACACTTTATAAATAAGTATTTTTGTATCATCTATGTACTTATTCATAGACTGAACCTTAAAGCCTGAAGTTAAAACCAATGTGCNAGGCAAGGAAAACGTTCCAATGGATTCCGCTTTCACTCATTACAAATAATCACAGAAATGACCGAGTGACTTTAATTATAAAACACTTTATAAATAAGTATTTTTGTATCATCTATGTACTTATTCATAGACTGAACCTTAAAGCCTGAAGTTAAAACCAATGTGCATGTTTTGTGGGAACCAGAATTGTGAATGACGAAGGTAGGACTAGAAAAGTCATAAAATTTTGAGTTAATAATATGAACTGTTAATATTATATAACACTCAGCCTGTGGAGAAATTGGCCCACAGAAGTGAGAGAGATGCAAATTATTTTTAGGATATTTGGTTTTAGAATTACTTTTCCTTACCTCTTCTTGTCCTGAGTACAAATGGTAGCAGAGCTGTTGGACTGTCCCTAGAGTGGTAAATGCTTCTGGAATACCAGCTCTAGAGTGAGCCAGGGTAGCTATTAAGTTCCCTATAAATTAAACAAGGAAAAATGCATGTGTTACTTAATTGATATAAACCAATACACTGTGCCTTCATTTATTTGCATATATGAAAGTATTAAAAAGCTTTTGAGCCACATCTCTATGAATGAAGAACTGCTGAGGAAAAATATGTGTTAAATATAAACTGTCCCCAAAATTATGGTTTGATTTTCTGTCACAAACAATACAAGTTAAATAGGTTCATTTAAGTGTGAAGAATTTTGTAAAATCAGAGGTTTTCTTCCTCTTGGCTTCAGAATATATTTTATTTCGAGGTTTCATGTTTTTTAATGATTATGAACATAATGTCTGAACTACGTAAGAAAATTTAATGTTCTTTTTGCAATTCAAATGGTTTTAAGAGCTTAATTATATTTTTAAAATCAAGCAAGATATTGCTTATTGACATTTAAGATCATTGAAGTTCTTCCCATAAAAGCAGTGTTTTGAGATTGAAGTAATAAAGTGATCTAGTAATTAAATAACACGGAGAAGGCAATGGCATCCCACTCCAGTACTCTTGCCTGGAAAATCCCATGGACAGAGGACCCTGGTAG
>SJYA01007509.1:0-23411 GCA_006410615.1 Neotragus moschatus
CCCCGGCCATGAGTCCCTTTTTCTGAGACTTGCTGTTGTCCCCCGAGAACCTCCCGAAGCGGCTCCTGGTCTTCAGTCGGCCGGGGGCTCGGGCGGGCTGGCGAGTACGGATCTCAGCTGAGCCCGCTGAAACTCTCCGCCATTCGGTTCCGATGGCAAAGGAGGCGCAGGTGAGTGGGAGGTGCGCCCCAACTTCTCAGCACCCGAATCCCCACCAGCAGGTCTGGACTCTGAATGGCCTGTGAGAGGTGAGGAAGGCTGTGACAGGTGAAAGGACAGTCGACAGAGACGGAGGAGGGACGGGGATCTGGGAGCTACGTGTGTGGTGTGGTTCTCGGCGACAGAGGGTTGCAGGGTGAGGAGGTTCTCTGTGCAGAGCCGGGGGGTACCCTTGGCCGTGGGCCGTTGGAGGTGTGGCGGGGCGGGAGGCGAGGCAAGATGGACTTGAAATTGTTCCCCGTGGTAGCACCCTGGAGACACCAGTGTGCACAGTGGCATGCGAGAGTTGCCAGTGGGGTGGACTGGTGAGGTGCTGAGGGTGTGGAGTTGTACCGTGCTGCCGTACAGGTACGTCCCTGGCGTGCAGGAAGGCAAAGTGGAGGGCCTTTGGAGTATGGTATTCAGGCCTGAGAGAGAGACGGTACCGTGGGTTTTGTTGCTTCCGAATGGTGATCCCTGGGAGACGGAATTGACTGGCAGGAAATAGGATGGACCTGTGTGCTTCAAGCCGTCCGTCGATGGCAGCCTCTTGTTGTGGGCTGGATGCAGAGTTTAATAGCAACAAGATGAGAGAGGCACCAATGGTATTCGGGGCCCTGGGAATCCTCTGAGCTAGGGGTCTTAGGAGGAGAGAGGTATGAGGGCTTGTGAGTGGTGGGGGCTCACAGGGAACCATGACGGCAGTGAGGGATGTGGCGGGACCTGAGGCACGGGTCAAGGGCGTGGGTGTGTTTCTCTGTCGGTAAGTTGGTTGTCTTTCTGCCCATTATTGACCCTAAGACTCAGTGGAATTCATCATTACAGGGCCCGGTGACTTTTGAGGATGTAGCTGTGTATTTCTCCCGGGAAGAATGGGGTCTCCTTAATTTGACCCAGAGGAGCCTGTACCGTGATGTTATGCTGGAGAACTTTGCACTCATTGGCTCACTGGGTAAGTCACACTTTTCCCCAACAGACAGACCACCTCTGCCTTTTCTCTATGGGAAGTTCTGTTTATCCTAAAGCCCACAGAGTCTGTGCCCTTACCTGTCTCTCTCTGAGCAGCCCTGTTGGCACCTTTGACGCTTGTTGCCCCACAGGCTCCTGGCCTGGGGCTTGGGGTTCAGATGTTTAGAGTTTGCCTAACAAATCCCAGCTTTGCCTCTTTCTGGCTGTGTGACTTTGCTGAAGCTTTGGCCCCTCTGTGCTCTGAGTTTTGCCTTCCTCCTCCAAAAGAAATTGTATAGGGCCCTCCCTGGGCCAGATGTCAACCATGTATTGAAATCAGTGGATCAGTTTGGGCAGGATAGCCACTTTTTTTTTGCTGCTTTGAATGGTTTATGGGCTTTTAGTTACCCATCAGGGATTGAAGCCGCGCCCTTGACAGGGAAAGCGTGGAGTCCTAACCACTGGACCTCCAGAAAATTCCAGCACTGCCATCTTTAATATCTTTCAGTCCATAAACATGAATGTTTTCTGTTTATTTAGCTCCATATATATATTTTTTTTATTTTTTCATCTCAGGTGTACATGAGTTCCCAATCTTGAACCCCTCCCCCCACCTCCCACTCCACATCAACTCTTTGGATCATCCCCGTGCACCAGTCCCAAGCATCCTGTATCCTGAACCGAATATAGACCAACGATTCGTTTCCCACACGACAGCACACGTTTCAGTGCCATTCTCCCAAACCTTCCCCCCCCCCCCTCCCTCAAAGTCCAAAAGTCCATTCCATGCATCTGTGTCTCTTTTGCTGTCTCGTATACAGGGTTATCATCACCATGTTTCTAGATTCCATATATATGAGTCAATATACTGTATTGGTGCTTTTCTTTCTGGCTTACTTCACTCTGTATAATTGGCTAGCTCCGTATATTTTTTAAAAATAATTTTATGTATTGATTTATTTTGGACTGTGCTGGCTTGGTTGCTGCGGTGGGCTTTCTTTAGTCGCGGTAGTTGGGCTACGCTTCCTTGCCATATGCAGGCATTGAGGTGGCTTCTCTTGTCGCAGAGCGTGGGCTGTAGGGCAGGTGGGCTTCAGTGGTTGCAGCAAGTGAGCTCAGTCATTGCAGCTCCCAGGCTCTAGAGCACAGGCTCAGGAGCTGTGGCTCAGGAGCTTAGTTGCCCCACAGCATGTGGGATCTTCCCGGACCAGAGATTGAACCTGTGTCTCCTGCTTTGGCAGGTGGATTCTTTACCACTGAGCCACCACCGGAGCCCACTAGCTCCAATTTTTTAACCAGTGTTTTTAATATACAAGGCTAAATTTATTTCTAAGTATTTTATTCATTTTGATGCTCTTTCCCCCCTCCTTTTTATCTTTTTTTAATGCTCTTTTAAATGGAATTTTTTTCTTAATTTCATTGCTAGTGTATAGAACGGAGAAGGCAATGGCATCCCACTCCAGTACTCTTGCCTGGAAAATCCCGTGGATGGAGGAGCCTGGTGGGCTGCAGTCCATGGGGTCGCTAAGAGTCGGACACAGCATAGCGACTTCACTTTCACTTTTCACTTTCATGCACTGGAGGAGGAAATGGCAACCCACTCCAGTCTTCTTGCCTGGAGAATCCCAGGGACGGGGGAGCCTGGTGGGCTGCCATCTCTGGGGTCGCACAGAGTTGGACAGGACTGAAGCGACTTAGCAGCAGTGTATAGCAATGTAATTGATTTTCCTGTACAGATCTGGTACTCTGCAACCTTGCTAAATTCATTTATTAGTTCTGATAGTTCTTTCAGTGGATTGTTTGGTATTTTCTATATATATAATGTCAGGACATCTGTGAATAGAGATATCTTTACTTCTCCTTTGCCTAGCCAACTTGGCTATTGGGTATAAATTGTAGGAGCAGACGTCTTGTCTTGTCCCAGTTCTTACAGGAAAAGCACTCATCAGTCTTTCACTAGTAAGTGTGATGTTAGCTATAAGTTTATTGCATATGCCCTACTCAGGTGAGGAAGTTCTCTTGCTGAGTGCATTGACTGTGAAAAGTTGTTAGATTTTGTGCAGTGCTTTTCCATATCTATTGGAATTAACGTGATTTTTGTCCTCTAGTCTATTAATGTGGTGTATTACAGTAATTGATTTTCTGTATTCATAAGAGTTATCACTGGTACAGTTTTCTTTTCTTGTGTCTTTATTTGGATTGAGTATGAGGATAATTTTGGCTTCAATGGATGAATTGGGAAATGTTCCCTTCTCTTCTGTTTTATGAATAGTTTCTGAAATATTGGCATTAATTCTTATTTCTATGTTAATATTAACCTATGACACCATCTCAGCCTAGCTTTTTTTGTTTTTCCTGTGGGGAAGTTTTTTTTTTTCAGTCTATTCAGCTATTCTGTTTCTTCTTCAGTCAGTTTATCTCTGCTTTTTTTTTTCTAATTGTCTTCCTTCTACTTTTTTTTTTTGTTCCTTGAAGTATAAAGCTAGGATATTGGTTGAAGGTCTTTTTTAAAAAATTCACTTTGTAATTGAAATGTAGTTGATTTACAGTGTTTCAGGGGTACAGCAGAGTGATTCAGTTATATGTATAGAGATCTTTTTTATTATGTTTGTTGTGACAATATAAAAAATATGTATTTTATCTTTGTTCCCAATTCTTTGGCATGCAGCTCCTAAAACTTGGAATCTCTGGAGTGATGAGATGCTTCTTTATGCTGATGAACGTTGACAGTTGCTGGGGACCCCTGGATAGTCTCAGAAGAGGGGCTGGTCACCAGAAATATCAGGGGATGATTGGAAGGTTGGATTTTCAGTTACTCCCAGCCTCCTCTTATCACTTCTCTACCCTGACTTTTGGTGGGGGGGGGAGGGACTGGAGTTTGGGCCAATCATCAATGGCCAGTGATTCAATCAGTCATGCCTATGTGAGGAAACATCCATTAAAAACTCCAAAATGACCAGTTCAGAGAGCTTCTGGGTTAGTGGATACATCTGAGATGCTAGGAGAATGGTGCCCCAAGGGCGTGGATCCTTCTTACCCTCTGCATCCTCAGTCTCCACCCCTGGCATACCCTGCCCTTTTCATTTCTTCCACTGGGCTGTTCCTGCCTTTAAAATAAATTGGTAATAGTAAGTAAATTCTTTTCCTGAGTTATCTGATCTGTTCTAGCAACTTATTGAACTTGAAGAGGAATCAGTAATTGTGAGAATCCCAGATTTACAGCTATCAGAAGTGTGGGAGGCAAGGGACTTCAGTTGATGCCTGAGGTAGGGGCAGTCTTGTGAGCCTGAGCCTGTGAACTCTGCGATCTGGTAATCATTCCACATATCTGGTGTCAGAATTGAATCGAATCCTTGAGCACCCAGTTGGAGTTGGAGAAATAGTATGGAAAACTCCCCATGGATTTGTTGTCAGAGGTGTTGTGAATAAGGCAGCTCAGAGGTGTTGCTATAGTTTTCCTTCTAAGCAAGACTTTTCCCCATAGCTTTTGGTATGTTGTGTTCTCTTTCATTTATCTCAAAGTGTTTTATAATTTTCCTTGTGATGATTTAGGAGTACTTTAATTTCCATAAATTTGTGAGTTTTCCAGATTCACAGACATGGAGAACTGACTTTTGGTTGCCAAGGGATGGGGCAAGGAGCAGGAAAGGGGTGGATTGGAGTTTGTGACTACAGATGCAGATTATTATATATAGAATGGATAAACACCAAAGTCCTATTGTATAGCATAGGAAAGTATATTCATATCTTGTAATAAACCATGATGAGAAAGCATTCTAAAATATTTGTAAATTTTTTTTTCTGTTGTTGCTTTCTACTCTGAAGGCTACTGAGGCTTGTTTTATGTCCTAGCAAATGGTCTCTTTTGGAGAATGTTTCATGTGCATGTCAGAATGGAGGAGACTATGTATTCTGTTAAGTAGCATGTTCTATAGATGTCTTAGAGGTCTAGTTGATTTTTAGCGTTATTCAAGTTTTATATCCTTCTTCATTTTCTGCCTAGTGGTCCTATCCATTTATGAAAGTTAGAAATTGAAGTCTCTATTATTGTCTTAATTCTTTCTTTAATTATTGTCAGTTTTGCCTCACGGGTTTTTTTTTCTAGAAAATTGTGGTAAAACAAACTATGATATTTACCTTCTTAACACATTTTTAAATGTACAGAACAGGTTCCAACAAGGAGCTGCTGTACAGCACAGGGAACTACGTTCAGTATCTTCTAATAACCTACAATGGAAAGTAATCTGAAAAAGATACACACATATATAACTGAGTCACTTGGCTGTACACCAGAAAGTAATACAGTACTGTAATTCAACTATAGTTCAATTAAAAAAAATAAATAATAAATGAACATTCAATTGCCTCTGACAGTTTTTTTTTAAAAATGTAGAGTCCCATGTTCTAATACTTGATTTCCTTCATGGTTGCCATGGTGATACTAGCTCCCTCTGTTTTTGTAGGGTGGGTCAGCCTTGATTTGGGATGGCATCTTATTATTCTTCTCCCTGTTAGGCTTTGCACCTTCAAGGTCCCCCAGGGTTGTCCATATGGAGGGCGAGGAAGGGGCCTGGGTGCCCAACATGGTGGACAGTGTGATCAGCAGAGCAGAGGCCAGGAAGGGTCCCAGACTCAGTGACTAGGGCTAGAGGAGGCCTTGCTTTCAGTGATGGGTATCTGTGTGCTCTGGCATTTCGGGGCTGGGGCCAGTGACCACAACTTACGCCCACCTTGCCCCTCTTCTGGACTCACCGTGTGGTCTTGGAGTCTCTACCAAGGCTCGGGATGACCCACCCCTCTGGCCTCTGTCTTGTTGTTCCCTCTTCTCTGTGCCACTGCAGAGCTGTCCACTGTGACCTGCTCTGCGTGTGACTTGAGATGCACACGTCCTGCAGGAATCCAGGCACACTGGCTGCAGTCATCTTCTCACTGGGGCAGCCATCCTCTCCACAGAGCTCGCTGTCATCAGCATCACTGGCCCAGCTGAAGCCCTCAGCAGAGCATGACTTAAGACCGTGACCCCCTCCCTGCCGTGCTCCCGTCTCTGTCTCCTTGTCCCTGTTGCAGTTTCCCTGTTCTGGGGTTGGGCAGAGCCCTGTTCCCCTGGACCAGCCCTTCCACATCCGCACCTTTCCCTGCCACCTCCTGCACGTCTGTGGACACCTCCATGGGTGTGCGCCACAGGCACTGGTGCCAAAGGTGCCTCCTCCCTGCAGGCCCGCCCTCAGTGCCCACCTCTTCCGTCCAGGTTGTCTGTGTAGGCTGCAGGATGAGGACGCCCCTCGCGAGCTCGGAGAGAGCTGCCGAGTCCGCCTGTCAGAGAAGCCCTGTCTGTGCGGGACGTCTGGACGGGCCTTCCCTGCCACTGTAGGCCTCCTCCAGTCTCAGGCTGCCTGCAGAGAGGGGGCGCCCCGTGGGAGCCCTGAGTGCAGCGAGGCCTGCCCACCTGGCTCTGCTGGCCAGCGGCAGCAGGGTGGCCACGCGGCGCAGACCGCCTTCCGGTGCAGTGACTGTGGGCAGGCCTTCCTCCAGGCCTTCACGCTCCTTGACCACCTCGTTGCTCACGCCAGAGGCAGGCCCTTCAGGGGCCCAGCAGGTGGAAGCAGCCCCACGGAGAACTCAACCCTGGTTCCTCACTGGAACGCTCGCCCTGGAGAGATGCCCCATGTGTGCACTGAGTGTGGCAGGGCCTTCAGTTACCCGTCTAAACTGAGGAAGCACCAGAAGGTTCACACTGGCATCAAGCCTTTCAAGTGTGCCGAGTGTGGGAAGACCTTCAACCGCAAGGACGCGCTTGCCCTGCACCAGAGAATCCACACCGGAGAGCGGCCTTACGAGTGCAGCGAGTGCGGGAAGGCCTTCAGCGTGCTGTCCACCCTCATTCGGCACCGGAGGGTGCACATCGGAGAAAGGCCGTACGAGTGCCGGCAGTGTGGGAAGCTCTTCAAATACAACCACAGCTTCGTCCTGCACCAGAGGGTGCATACAGGAGAGAGGCCGTACGGCTGCGGCGAGTGTGGGAAGGCCTATGTGACCCGCTCGGGGCTGTACCAGCACCGGAAGGTCCACACTGGCGAGCGCCCCTACAAGTGTGGCCTCTGCGGGAAGACCTACACTACCAGGTCCTACCGCAACCGCCACCAGCGCTTCCACACTGAGGAGCGGGCCCACGAGTGCCCCGAGTGCGGTCGCGCCTTCAAACACGGCTCGACACTCGTCCAGCACAGGAAGGTCCACGCTGCAGGAAGGCCATAGGGGGCCGGCAGACAGGCAGGAAGCCATCGCTGCGGCTGGCGCCTGCTTGGTTCCCAGTCCAGAAGGGAGGCTGGGGAGAGGGGCCGTTTGCAAGCGGAACTGCTGCCCGCCACCCACACCGACTGGGGCAGGCGCGCTGCGCTCTGGCCCGGCCGGCTATTGGCAGTGCTGGGCCATTGCCAGTTCCTGTGACAGGAGCCGTCCCAGCCCTCCGTGCGGGCAGCTCCTGTAGGGTGCATCTGTGACTGTGTGCTCCGGGAAGCTGTGCTCTCCTCCATAAGGGAGAGTCATGTGCGCTGGATTCCATATGGGGTCTTATTCCCTTCCCACAGCCAGTTCAGGTGTGGACATGACCTAGCTCTGGCCAAGGGTAGCTAAGCAGTGGCTGCAGGGGCCTCCAGGGAAGGTTAGCCATCTTTATGGACTCTGGATGCCACGTTTGGTCCCTGTCGTGGATTTATCCAGCCCTGGGACTGACTGTCTCACACGGTTCTGGAATGTCTAATAAAGACCTTTTTGTGCACGCCACCCTTAATCTGTGGGCTCTGATCTGTGTGTGTGGAAGGACTGAGAACCAAACTGGGCTCATGAATAGAGGGCGCTGTTTCTCTGGAGGTCCCTGACTGTTGTCTGCCTCAGTGGGGACAGCAGGATGGCAGAGGCCAGCTCCAGTCAAGGTTGGTTGAGTTTGCACTGAGCTTCAGACCTCCGGGGGAAGACTGAAGGGCTCTGTGGGTGGATCCCTGGCCTGGATGTCAGGTGTCCCTCTGCGCCCAGAGCTTGCCTGCAGAATGGACTGGTGGGTAGAAGATCCCCGTGTGACTGGGAACAGGTACCAGCTGGGCTCCTTGTTTCTGGGGAAAGTTCTGCAACCTCCAGTGCTGGCCAGAAGAAGCTGCTTCTAGAATCAGCTCAGAAGCCGAGCTCTCTGAAACCCAGAACATGGAGGTAAGTTTGAGAGTGGCTGTACATCCTGCAGGGGCTGCTGAGCAGAATGAGTGGGCACAGGAGCACGGAGAGGAGTCGTGTGGAGCGGAGGGCCTGGCACATGTGAGGCTTGAGCTGGTTCTAAAGAGGAATCCATGGATGTGCCAGGAACGTGGTTTCAGGGGGTGAGGAGGGCAGTTTCTCAGGAATTTCAAGCCTGTTCCCAGTGTCCAAGGTCACTGTCAGCAAATAGCCTACAGGTTCCTTGGATCCTCAGAGCCTTTCTGGGCATGTTCACTTCCTGGCCGTCACCCTGGGGCTGAGAGAAAATCCCATCATACTGGGATGCAGCTTTGGGACCTGGCTGGGATTCCTGGTGTGTCTGCACACTGCACCCTTGACTTTTTGCTGTTGCTGTCACAGGGCTCCAGGAAGGAAGTTGTTGGTCCACATATAGATCCAGATCTGCTGGCTGTGGGCCCTTTGATTTTAAAACGTTGGAAACTGCTCTTTTACAAGGTAAATGTCGGTTCGGTTGCACTTGTTATGTGGTTGTCACTATGTCTCTGGTCTACAAACAGTGCTTCACGCCAGCCCCAGACTGGAGGCTTTGGGCTGAGTGGTGCTCAGCCAGGACCATGTGTCGGGGTTGGAACGTAAAGGCTGCCGCCACCTTTAGCTTCAGCAGTTCCTTTCAGACACCCCGCTGGTAGGAAGGGCAGCAGCCATGGGGGCAGGAAGTTCTCGGCCTGTCTGCTCGGTGAAACGCCGTAAGGCACACGCCACCCCAGGCCTGCTTGGGCCCATGTGTGTGTAATCCCTGTGTGTGATAACTGTCTACCTTTGCGAGAGTCATTTCCTAGGCAGGTCTAGGGGTCCCTAAGGAGAGAGGGGTCTGGAATTCTCAAGGAGGGAAAACAGGACACTTTCTTTTTCCCTCTACATTCTTTAGGATTATGTATCCTGCCTGAGGACAGTTTCTGGATTAAACCTGGCTAATCATGTTATCTTAAAATGTAAATTATGGGAGTAGGCCTGGTCTTTACAAGGATTATATAACAATAATATATCCTGCCTGAAGGCAGTTAAACCTTCTGGCTAATTCTGTTATCTTAAAATGTAAATTATGGGAGTAGGTCTGGTGAGATCTTTATAACCTCCAGACATTCTTTGGATTCATTGGAGAGTATTTAACTCCATTGCTAACACTAGCAAGGGGGTACTCTTTCTACCCCCTTCTGATGTCTATATCAGAAGGTTTCTCTATCTCCTTTATACTTTAATAAAACTTTATTACGCAAAAGCTCTGAGCGATCAAGCCTTGTCTCTGGCCCCAGATTGAATTATTCTCCTCCAGAGGCCAAGGATCCCAGTGTCTTTGTGTGATTCAGCAACAAACTTTCACCTTCAGCATGGAGGTCTGTGTGACCAGAGTCAAAGTTTGGCAGAGCCAAATAGGGCCCAGATGTCCAGGCAGGTGGGGGTTAGGGCAGACTGACCAGACTCACCACCCCACCGACAGGGCAGCATGGCCTGTCTCCTGACCGCTCGGCCCACTTCGCCCCTGTGGTCCCTCCACGGGCCATCTCTGCTGGGTGCCTCTGCGCTGCCACTCCCGGCTGCAAAGGTTCCTGGAGTCGCCGCCACAGGCCTCCCTGTCCACCTCAAAGCGGGCAGCAGCAGCCGGCCCCGTCACTCCTACCTGTGCTTCATTTCTCTCAGAGCTGCGGCTGCTCCGCAGTGACCCTGTTCTTTAGTCCCTTTGCACGTTAAATCTCTGTATTGCACATCAGATGGAGATGAAATGCACCTACCATGGAGCTCAGGCAAAAGCCTGGGACGCAGTAGGACCCCAGGGGATCTCTGGTGGCCCTGAGGGATGGTACTTGGCCCAGATCACAGCCCTCTCGGAGCTGACCCTGGGGAGCGAGAAGGTAGGAGACCTCAGGGCAAGAGTGGTGCTTACCCCGTCCTGCACTCACCTGAGTGAAGGCATACCTGTCCCAGGCTGTGAGCAGCTGCTGAGCCCTACAGACTTCACTCCCCTGGCAGGACGAAATCCACAGGCCCCCCCGCGTGAAACTGACATTGTAGTAGGGTGGTGTATAGCGAACACTGTATCCCCCACAATACCTAGGTTAAAGCTTAACTCAGTGTTCTGTATTTGGACGTGGGGCCTTTGGGAGGTTGATGAAGTCATGAAGGAGGAACCCTTGTGACTGGGATTAGTGGTCTCATAAGAGGCCCCCAAGGACCCCCTCTCCTTCATTGTGAGGGTGGCTGTCAACCAGGATCCTCACCTGACACCAAATATCCTGGCACTGTGATCTTGGATTTTCCAGTCTCCAGGACTGTGAGAAATGTCTGTTATTTTTAAGCCTCCCAGTTTACAGTATGTTACATCAGTTGGAACAGACTAAGACATGGGAGACAGACATCCCTCAAGAGAGCACACAACTGGCAGCTGTGAGCAAGACTGTGAAGGGCCCTTCGGTGTGTCATTGAGGCCCCTCCTGGTGCACCTTATCTCAGGACCCTCGAGTGTGTCCTTGTCTGTCTTCTGGGAGCTCACGTGATCCTGCCGTTGGCTTTTACCTTGCAGTGAAGAAAAACTTCATGGCCTAGAGTCATGTCTGCTTCTTTTGTTGGGACTTTAAAAAACCTGGCATTTAATGATTCTTCTACAATCCATAAGGCTTATTAATATTTCACCAGTATACATGGACACACACACACACACACACATATATATACACACACACGTCTCCCTTGGTATAGTTTTAGGGACATCCCACGTATTTTGATATGCTGTTTTCATTTTCATTCCAAATACTTTCAAATTCTTTTTTTGATTTCATCTTTGACCATGGATTATAAGTGTGATATTCAGTTTCTGAATGAGGGTTTGCCACACATCATTCTGTTATTGGTTTCTTATTGAATTCTGTTATAGTCAAGGTCCATACTGTGTATTATTTCTTTTCCCTTTATCAGGCCGCCTTTTATGGCCCAGAATATGCTCCATTTTGGTAAATGTTCCATGTGAATGTGAAAAGAAAAATGTCTATTCTGTCCTCTTGGACAGGAAGTTCCATAAATACTGATTAGGTCAAGCTGGTTGAAAGCATTGTCTTCCACGCCTTTCCTGATTATCTGGGAGGGTGTGAACATCCCAAAGTGTAACTGCGAATTTGTCTATTGCTCCTTGCGGTTCTGTCAGTTTTTGCTTCATGTACCCTGAAGCACTGTTAGGTACATTAATGTGTAGGACTGTCATGTGTCTTTATTATCTCTCAACCAGCATGGGGTCAGTTCATTCCCTGACCCTCTCAGAGGCAACAGGCAGCTAGAAAGAGGTTTATGCTCCAGAGGGGAGACAGTGCTGTGTAGGTTCCTAGGCCACTCAGAAAGGGCAGGGTAGCTTCTGAAGGCATTTACACATCAGTGACACATTAGGGAATTTCTCTGTAGTCTGCTGTCTGAAGCTTGATATGGCTGAAGATCTCCCAAAGACCATCTCCATAAGGGTCCACTCAGCTGTGGATCCTTCTGTGCTGTGCAAGGTTGCAGAGGCGGCTGAAGATTTTCCCACAGTGGCCACACTCGTAAGTCCTTTCTCTGGTGTGAACTATCTGGTGTCGAACAAGTGTGGATCTTTCACTAAAGGCTTTCCCACACTGGCTGCATTCGTAGGGCCTTTCCTGTGTATGCACTCTCTGGTGACGAATGAGGTGAGAGTTACTGCTGAAGGCTCTTCCGCACGCACTGCACTCGTAAGGCCTTTCCCCAGTGTGAACTCTCCAGTGATAGATAAGGCTGGACTTACGGCTAAAGAACTTGCCACATTTAGTGCACTCATAAGGCCTTTCCCCAGTGTGAACTTTCTGATGCTTTGTAAGAATGGACTTTTGGCTGAAAAACTTCCCACATTCATTACACTCATAAGGCCTTTCTCTGGTGTGAACTCTCCAGTGCTCAATGAGACTGGAACTGTGAGCAAAGGCTTTCCCACATTCACTGCACTCGTACGGCTTTTCCCCAGTGTGAGTTCTCCAGTGCTGAACCAGGCTGGAGTTGCGACTGAAGGCTTTTCTGCACTCACTGCACCTGTAAGGCCTTTGTCCAGTATGTACTTTCTGGTGTTGAATGAGGGTGGAGCTATTGCTGAAGGTTTTCCCACATTCACTACATGAGAAAGGCCGTTCTCCGGTGTGGACTTTCTGATGGCGAAGGAGGTGAGAACTTTGGCTAAAGTCTCTCCCACATTCATTGCATCCGAAAGGCCGTTCTCCGGTGTGAACCTTCTGGTGCTGAGCAAGGTTGGAGTTGTTGTTAAAAGCTCTCCCGCACTCACTGCACTCAAATGGCCGTTCTCCAGTGTGAACTCTCCAGTGCTGCATGAGCGCAGAGCTGCGACTGAAGGCTTTGCCACACTGACTGCACTCATAAGGTTTTATGTGGGTGTGGACTTTCTGGTGCCGAAGGAAATTGGAGCTTTGGCTGAAGGCTCTTCCACATTTGCTGCACTTGAAAGGCCTTTCTCCTGTGTGAACTTTCTCATGCCGAGCGAGGTGTGACCTGTTGTTGAAGGCTTTCCCACATTCACTGCACTCATAAGGCCTTTCTCCTGTGTGGATTCTCTGGTGATGAATAAGGGTGAGCTTGTGGCTGAAAGCTTTCCCACAGTCGCTGCATGCATAATCTTTTACTCCTGTGTGGAATTTCTGATGCTTCCTCAGTTTATATGGGTGACTGAAAGCCTTGCCACACTCTTTACATACATGAGATGTTTCTCCAGTGTGAAACCATTGGTTACTAGTAAGGGCTGATTTCTCCTCTAAGGAATTTTCAGCTCTTGGCCATCTAAATTGTGTCTCTTCAGAGTGAGCGCTCAGGTGGCTGAGGAGGGCAGAATTCTTCTGGAAAGCTTTGCCACTGTCACTGCAGTTGAAGGGCTTCTGTGAGGACTGGACCTCTGGGAGATGCGCAGAATTGAAAGGGTGCAGTGAGGCCTCCCTGCCCTTTGTGCTGCTATGTGGCTCCCCACTGCCATCCATGCTTGGGAGGAGGTCATGGCCGTCTGAGACAACCTGGCCACCTAACCCACATGTAATGGGTTTCTCTGACAGAGAGCCTGTTGAGCTCTTCACAAACAAGTCCCTGTCTCTGTTCCATTGGAAGGGCTTTTCTCCATTGTACTCTGGATGCTGGTGAAGATTTGCACCAAACCAAAACTCTCTTCCATATGCTAAACATGTGCAGGGAGTCTCTCCAGTATGTCTTTGATGGTTGTCCAGCTGCAAAATGTCTTTCAAGAGTGGCTCACACGTGTCACAGCTGTCAGCCTTCTGCATGGAAGGAGGTACACTCGGAGTTCTGACCTGTGACACCACTTCTCCAGAAGCATTCCTCTCAGAAGGCAACTCATCTTCCACCACAGGCCAACAGCCTGAAAGCCGAGAAATTTCTGGTTAACATGAGTGTTCCACTCAGTGAAAAGGGTGACTTCCTTAGAAATGTGTCACTGACACATACAGGAATGGGCCAAGGGTTTGCCGATAGGCCAGGTGGGGCAGAGTTAGAGTGAAAGGCTCACTGGTGGGACAGGGCCCCTCACCAGAGGCAAGAACTCAGAGGCAAAGGACCTGAAAAGACATTTTTCAAAAAAAGATATATATATACACAAGTGGACAAAAAGTAAATGAAAAGAAGCTCAACATCATTAGTCATTGTGTGTACAGTGTATGCTCAGTCATGTCCGACTCTGAATAATTTATTATTATTCAGCCATAAAAATGAAAGAAGTATTACTGATATGTTCTGTAACATGGATGAACTTCAACAACATTATGCCAAGTAAAAGCCAATCACAGAAAACACGTATGGTATAATTCCATTTGTATAAAATATCTATTAATAGAATAAGCAAATCTGTACAGTCAGAAAGTAGATTAGTGGTTGCCTAGGACTCGGGACAGGATGAGGGAGGATGAAGAGTGACTGCTAAAGGATACAGAGTTCCTCTTTAGGTAATGAAAAGGTTCTAAAATTAGAGTATGGTGATATTAGTTTATTGAAAAAGTGAAAGTGAAGTCGCTCAGTTGTGTCGGACTCTTTGCGACCCCATGGACTGTAGCCTACCAGGCTCCTCCATCCATGGGATTTTCCAGGCAAGAATACTGGAGTGGGTTGCCATTTCCTTCTCCAGATCTTCCTGACCCAGGGAATGAACCCAGGTCTCCCACACTGTAGGCAGACACTTTACCATCTGAGCCATCAGGAAAGTCCATTTGTTTATTCTTATCCTTAATTTTTAAAAACTTTATTGTTAAATTCTGCCATAAAGCAAACTGCCTCAGTTATGCATATGTTCTTTTTCATATTCTTTCCTATTATAGTTCGCTGTGCTATACAGTAGGACCTAATGTTTATCCATTCTATATATAATAGGTTGGATTTCCTAATTCCAGTCCATCCCTCTCCCAACCCTCACCGCTGGCAACCACAAGGCTGTTCTCTATATCTGTGAGACTTTTTCTGCTTTATAGTTATGTTCATTTGTGTTGTATTTTAGATTCCACATATAAGAGCTATCACATGGTACTTGTCTTTTCTCCTTATGACTTACGTCACTTAGTATGATAATCTCTAGGTTCACCCACGTTACTGCAAGTGGATGAACTTGCAGTATTTTTTTTTAAATTTCATTTTTATAGCTGAGTAGCATTCCATTGTATACATACACCACATCTTCTTTTCCATTTATCTGTCAGTAGAATTTATGTTGCTGCCATGTCCTGGCTGTTGTAAATAGTGCTACAATGAACACTGGAGCAAACTTATCCTTTCGAATTGCTGTTTTTTCTCCAGATATATGCCCAGGAGACTGCTGGATCATATGGCAACTCTAATTTTCATTTTTTCAGGAACCTCCATACTGTTTTCCATAGTGGCTGCACCAGTTTACATTCCCATCAACAGTGTAGGAGGGTTCCTTTTGCCACATGCTGTCTAGCATCTGTTATTTGTAGACTTTTTAATGATGGCTATTTTGACTGATGTGAGGTGACACCTCATAGTTTTCATTTGAATTTCTCTAATAATAAGCAGTGTTGAGCATCTTTTTACACGCTTTTTGGCCATCTGTATGTCTTCTTTGGAGAAATGTCTATTTAGATCTTCTGCCCATTTTTCAATGGGGTTATTTTCCTGTTATTGAGTTGTATGAGCTGTTTGTATATTTTGGAAATTAAAAACCTTGTCAATCATATCATTTACAAATATTTTCTCTCAGTTTCTAAGTTGTATTTTCATTTTGTTTATGGTTTCCTTTGCTGTGCAAACACTTGTAAGTTTTATTAGGTTCCATTTGTTTGTTTTTGTTTCTGTTGCTTTGGGAGACTGACTTAAGAAAACACTGGTATGATTTATGTCAAAGAATATTTTGCCTATGTTCTCTTCAAGGAGTTCTATGGAGTATGGTGAGATTTACACCTTGAAAACATGAAAACCTACTGAACAGTACACTTTGAAAGGGTGAACATTAAAATTAATTTTTGTAAAAGAAAAATAAGTAAAAGGGTGAACATTTATGATATATATCATTAAAACCATTAAAAAAAATGTCTCTGGGGAAGGGGCAGAACCTCGGCATGGCCCCACACTAGATCAGCCAGCCAGGCACTGGTCAAGTTGACCAGGACCCTTCAGGCAGGCCAGAATGCCCAGTCCCCAACCTCTGCTCCCACAAGGCCCTTGTGGGACCTAACAGCTGTTAGGACTCCTCATGAGGCCACTCAGGGAGAAATGGGGGTGCACACAACCCAGGCCCAGCACTCACAGCAGCCACAGCAGGAAACCTGGGCAGGAAGCAGTGTCCCTGGTCCAGCTTGGGGGTGGGGAGAAGACAAAGGGCAGATGCTGGCCCCCAGGCTAGGGCAGGGCATGAGGGCCTTACCAAGTGAGGTCACGAGCTCCAAGGTCTCCAGCATCACAGTGTGGTACAGCTGCCTCTGGGCCTCATCGAGGAGCTCCCACTCCTCCCTGGAGAAGTGCATGGCCACCTCCTCAAAGGCCACCAGGCTCCCCCATGAGGAGACAGCGAGGCCAGGGGGCCAGTAGGTGGGCTGGAAAACAAAACGGTCCAGCGGGCACATTCAGGCCCTTGATGTGCGACTCGAGAGTTCTGCCCCGTGTCCCACTGGCATCTCCTCTCCTCATGACCCCCATCCATCCTCCCTCCACCCGCCTGCAGCTCACCCCCTGCACCAGGCCCTCACCTCCGAGAAGACCACAGGTGCTGGCCTCACTGGTGCCCTGCTCTCCTCACAGTCCCACTGGCCACTGTTTTCAGACCAACCCTAATGAGAGAGACAAAAGGAAGGTGGGTAGATGGATGCTGTTTGAGCTCTGAGTTGTCACATCCCTACTAACCAACTTCCCTTGTGTCCTTCAGGTCACACCTCCCAAATCTAAGAAAATCTGGGCTCTCTTCTATTCCTTAAGCCTCTGTATCAGGCCTCATTCCCTTACCATGTACACATCAGTCCTTATACCTCTACTTCCCACATCCCACAATACCATCGTCCCTCTCCCTGGCCACACCACAGGCAGGTTCCCCTGTACTCATTTACCACTATGCACTTAGCTTGCCAACAGAGGCAAGCCGGATCCAATGCTAACCTTGGACTGTCCTTGACTGCAAAAACTTCCCACTAACAGAGAGAGCCATCACCTCTCTAGATAAAGCCTCCTTTCTTGGCTCTATTGCTCCAACCTTGCACCCCAGAACCAGGAGTACTAATCTCAACCACCCTTATTCTCTTCCACCTCTAACCTTATGCACGCTGTCCCTTCACCAGTCATAGCTGTCCTTGCCTTTCCTAATACACAAATCCCTGACCTGCTGTCCCCACTCTTGGCGTGGCAACTCTTAGCTTGGGCTGAGCCTTTTTGTCCCTGATACTCCAGCAGCCTAATAAACCCCCTGGACGTAAAGAGGATGGCCACAACACCCTGTGAGCTGTAGAAAGGTAAAACAATCTAAACTCAGGCCCCACTGTCACCCTACCTTACTTACTTCTGTGC
This sequence comes from Neotragus moschatus, assembly GCA_006410615.1. NCBI lineage: Eukaryota > Metazoa > Chordata > Mammalia > Artiodactyla > Bovidae > Neotragus > Neotragus moschatus. The sequence goes on from SJYA01007509.1 coordinate 17,416, forward strand.
TTTTTCTTTTTTTATTTGTCTGTGCTGTGTCTTAGCTGCATTGCGCGGGATCTTAGTTGTGGCAGGTGGAATCTAGTTCCCTGACCAGGGACTGAACCCAGGTCCCCTGCATTGAGAGCGTGGAGCATTGGCCACTGGACCACCAAGGAAGACCCTGTGCTTCACTTTTTCATCCCAGGTCTACACTCTACTCAGAGGCTTGTTCATCATCCTGAACCCAGCTCACAGCTGCAGACAGTGCACAAGCATAAGCCTCCAGCCGGCAGACATCTCTAGTCTNAGCGTGGAGCATTGGCCACTGGACCACCAAGGAAGACCCTGTGCTTCACTTTTTCATCCCAGGTCTACACTCTACTCAGAGGCTTGTTCATCATCCTGAACCCAGCTCACAGCTGCAGACAGTGCACAAGCATAAGCCTCCAGCCGGCAGACATCTCTAGTCTCGACCTGACATGAAATACACTTGACATCTCAATTTGGCAGTCTCAATGACATTCCAAATACGATATGGCCAAAACAGTTATTTTCCCTCTGAAATTACTCCTCGAACCATCTTCCACATCTGAAAAAATATTCAGGGTCAGCCATATTTCCCTGCCACACATCAGGAAATCTCAGTTCAGTTCAGTTGCTCAGTTGTGTCCACCTCTTTGCAACCCCATGAACCACAGTACGGTAGGCCTCCTGGTCCATCACCAACTCCCGGAGTTCAACCCAAACCCATGTCCATCGAGTTGGTAATGCCATCTAACCATCTCATCCTCTGTTGTCCCCTTCTCCTCCTGCCCTCAATCTTCCCCAGCATCAGAGTCTTTTCAAATGAGTCAGCTCTTTGCATCAGGTGGCTAAAGTATTGGAGTTTCAGCTTCAACATCAGTCCTTTCAATGAACATCCAGGACCGATTTCCTTTAGGATGGGCTGGTTGGATCTCCTTGCAGTCCAAGGGACTCTCAAGAGTCTTCTCCAACACCACAGTNCCAGGCACAAAACTAAGACTGCAATGGCGACGCCGGAAGTCCCGCCCCACCCTCTGAGGCCAGGCGAAAACCCCAAATCCTGACCCTCACTGGCTCCAAGCTTGTGGACATCTATGATGCTTTTCCCTGAGCCAATCGCGGTGCCGCCGAGTCGTTGCCTAGGTGATTAGGCAGGACGCACCACCGAAGAATTGATGCTTTTGAACCCTGGTGTTGGAGAAGACTCCTGAGAGTCCCTTGGACTACAAGGAGATCCAACCAGTCCATTCTAAAGGAGATCAGCCATGGGTGTTCTTCGGAAGGAATGATGCTAAAGCTGAAACTCCAGTACTTTGGCCGCCTCATGCAAAGAGTTGATTCGTTGGAAAAGACTCTGATGCTGGGAGGGATTGGGGGCAGGAGGAAAAGGGGACGACGGGGGATGAGATGGCTGGATGGCATCACGGACTCGACGGACGTGAGTCTGAGTGAACTCCGGGAGCTGGTGATGGACAGGGAGGCCTCCGTGCTGCAATTCATGGGGTCGCAAAGAGTCGGACACGACTGAGCGACCGAACTGAACTGAACTGAACCTCATCAAGGCTCACGCGATATGAACTACAGTACCCAGAACTACCCTCTCCGTGCGTTTACACCAGTATTGACCAATGATAGCCTAGGAGATAGGCGTTTCCGGGACGGCCACGCCTTGGAGGGCGGGACTTCCGGGTTCAGATGGTTGCTGCTCTGTCCTGCTTCTTCGTCGGCCGCGGGCGAATGGACCTAGTTGGTGGACTGTGGCTGGTGTCCAAGGGGCTCCTCCTGCCCGCGGAAACGGGAGTGGGTAGGTTCGACAGACTAGGAGGTCCCAACTGTGCCCTGTATGTCCCGTGACCTCAGCAAACGTCCCGTCTCCCCGGGTTCTTGTTTCCTCGGCTGTCGGGGGACCGCCCGGCGCGGGGTTGTCCTGCGGGTTGTCCGTCAAGGCCCGTCTGTGCCCTGGGCCGACCCAGAGTCGTCGCCCTGTGCGTCGTGTCCGCTTTACGGAGAAGGGCCCCAGCCTCCAAAGCCACCCATTCCGAGGTCATGACCCAGCATGTAGCTGGACTGCAGGCATGATAAGCGAGCCGGGTGAAGTAGGGTCTCCTGGCCTCCACCTGGGTGGACTCCGAACCCCAGTGCTGCAGGTCCCCTACTGAACCCCAGGTCTCGGTGCTCAGGGCACTGGAGCGTTCATAGGTGGAAGTCTGCATTTCAGAGCCCAGTGTGATAAAATGTAGAGGGTGCAGGCGGAGTGCATGTGCGAAGACTCGGAGGTGAGACTAGCCCGGGAGCGTTCAGGAAAGTTCTGCAGTCTCCACTGTGGGGAACCGGCAGCGTGAGCACGGGAGTCCTACCTCTGTGGGAGCCACAGATTTTCATGGCCATGATCTGAGTTAGGATTTTCAAACTGCGTGAACACAGAGTTGTGGTGGGGGCTGAAAGCAGGCAGCCTCAGGAGGATGCTGCTGCAAATGTTTCTCCGGTGACCTCTCGAGAATAGAAGTATGAGAGGTGGGAGAAATAGTCAGATTCCCGATACGCTTTCTGGAGGAGTCGATGGGATTTCCATTTACGAGTGCAGAGTGAATGTAGTGGAGGAGAAAGGACTGTCCCAAGTGTTACAGATAAAGAATGAGATGGAGAGCGCAGGTTGGCAGAAGGAGTATGTTTGGCAGAAGAGTAGCAGTTGGATTATGTGGGAGTAGAGTCTGAGTTGTCTGGAGAGCTCTAGGTGGAGCTGACCCGCGTGCCCGTGAACAAACAGGAAATTTCTATTTGGCTTCCTGATGTCTAGACTGCCCTGCCCTGGTGGCCTGGACCAGGGAATGTCCTGAGATGGGATTTTGGAAGGGAAATCTCAGCTTGTGGTTCCAGATGGGCCCTGAGATGAGTGTGGGGTGTCCAGATGAAGGACCAGTAGCTGAGTGGAGGAGGTGGGAAAGAGAAACTGTCCAAACACCGGTGGATGTGGGGACAGTGCACACCCAGGAGGAGGGCCCATACCCTCAGAGATGAAAGGGTGAGCAGGGGTGTCAGGGAATGGGGTTTTGGAGACATAAGGGGAGGTGTGGGCAGGACAGAGACTGGGGGCCCGGGTCCAGTGCCCAGTGCTTAGATCACATTCTTGTGCCCCTTGCCTGGTGTTGCAGGACTTTTGAGGACAAGAGCATGTGCCTTTTTTGGAGGGAAGAAGTAGGTCTCCTTAGTGAGGCCGGTGAGGCCTCTGCAGGGATGTGGTGCTGTCTTCACCGGGTCAGGCTGTTATCATCCCCAGGAGAGGCACTGCTGGCCCTCGTGCTGGCTGTGTCCGGCTGCTGCTCCTCCCAGACCACCGTGTAAACAACCGCAGCGCTATTTGCCTTGGGACCTTGACAGCCATGGTCCAAGATCAGAAGCATCACAGCCTGAGTAGCAGCAGATGGTTCGCCTTGGTTGTTTCCTGATCGGGTGGCCCAGTCTGGACCTGTGATGTTTCCCTCCTTCTGTCACGTGTCCTCCGGCAGCGCGTGGGGCCTCCGCTTCATTGTAATGTTCGGGCTTCTCCTTGTGGTGGCTTCTGTGGTTGTGGACCACAGGATATAGAGAGCGAGGGCTTCAGTAGCTGTGGTGCACGGGTTTAGTTGCCCTGAGAAGTAGAAGATCCTCCTGGACCAGGGATCGAACCCATGCCTCCTGCATTGGCAGGCAGGCTTTCAACCACTGGACCAGCAGGGAAGCCTGGCAAGTTTATGTTTAACTCCTTGGAAGCTCCTAAACCATTTTCCAAAGGGTCTGTGCCTTTTTATATTCCCAGCAGCACTGTAGGGCTGTTCCAGTTTTTCCACCTTGCCAACATCAAGACAACTTGGTGCTGTCATCCTGGTGGGTATGAAATGGTATCTCAATGGCTTTTTAAAAAATCATGCTAAAATATACACAAAACTTACCATTTTAACCATTTTAAGTGTATGGTTCAGTGGCATTAAGTAAATTCAGTTGTGCCACTTTAACCCCTATACTTCTTCAGAACATTTTTATTATCTTGAACTGAAGCTCTTTACCCTTGAAGCAGTCGTCTCATTGGGCTTTTGATCTACATTTTTCTCACGAACAGTGGCATTTTCATGTGCTTGTTAACAGTCTGTTTTCTTTGATGAAACATCTATTCAGATCTTTGCCTTATTTCTGATTGGGATTCTGTGTTTAGAATCCATATGTAAGTATGTTCTAAGTTTTTTTCTCAGTCTGTGGGTCATTTTTTTTAACTTTTGTTTTTTATTGTAAACTTATCATTTTGTATTGGGCTGTAGCCAGTTAACAAACGCTGTTGTGATAGTTTCAGGTGAACTGTGAAGGGACTCAGCCACGCACAGACATATCCCCCTTATTCCCCCGCCAAACTCCCCTCCAGTCCAGGCTGTGTGTTCGTCTTTTAATTTTCTGAACGCTGTCTTTTTAGAAAAAGGTTTGTTTATTTGGCTGTGCCAGGTGTTCACTGTGGCATGTGGGATCTAGTTCCCCGACCAGAGGTCAAACCCAGGCCCCCTGCATGGGGAGCGCAGAGTCTTAGCCACTGGGCCAGCAGGAAAGTCTCTTAATGACGTGTTTTGAAGAGCAAACTTTTGCATTTTGACGTTAGATTTTACACTCACTGTCTAATGTATCAGTTTTCTATCTATACATTGTCTTTATGTCATAGCTAAAGAATTATTTGCCCAAAGTCAAAAGTCCTCCTTTGTTTTCTTCTATGGATTTCATAGTCTGAGCTCTTACATTTATGATCTTTTTCATGGTAACTTTTACGTATAGTTGAGATAAGGGTTTGAACTTATTGTTTTGCATGTGAGTGTCTAGTTTGCCCAGAACCGTTTGCTGAGAAGGCCGTCTCTCCACATTAGACTTTTGCTGGAAATCAGTTCAGGGGATTTTGGTCTCTTGAACCTGTTGGTCTATATATCCGTCCTTATGGCAGGACCACACTGTCTCCATTGCCTTGCTTTACAGAGGTTTTTGAAGTTTCCTAAGGAAAGTGCAACTTTGTTTCTTGGTACAGTTGTTTTCCCTGTTGTGTTCTGCATGTCTGTGAATTTAGGGTCAACCTGTTAGTTTCTGCTCAGAATGTTGGCTGTGGTTTTGATAGGGATTGCACACTCAGAACCAGTGGACCTGGATTTGTTCTGTGCACAGAGCCTGGGTGGGGAGGGTAACAGGCAGGGGAAAGGCTTCTCCCAGGCATGGGAGGCAGTGCCATGAGGCCTCGCTGACCACAGCTGACCGCTCTGGTATAGGGAGCTGAGCCCACCCTTTGCTGAGAAGCCTGAGGCCCCAAGGCACACCTGACTGCAGCTCTGATCGCAAGCCCCCCCCACCCCCCACCCCCCACCCTCTGTCCACGGAAGGGAAGGCCTGAGTTCAGGGGACGCACTGATGCCTCGGAGCGCTGGGGAGAGCTCAGGCAGACAGGCCCCAAGCTTGGCTCACCACAGGCCTGCAGGATGTCACCTTCAGGTCGATGATAGGGAGGGAGCAGAGAGGCGTCCTGAGAGCGGCCGGCTGCAGCGTGCTGTGCAGCGAACCCTGGGCCCCGTGCCTTCCTGTCTGGGGACCCCTGGGCTCCTGGTTTGCCTTTTGTCCTGAGTCACAAATGATAGCCCAGAAACCAACTTTATATATAGCTTAGCTATCTCTCTGTATATAGAAAGAGTGGAGCCCATACATACCTATAAACCTTGAAGTTTGGGGGAATAGTCTTGAACCTTTATAAAATTAAAAAGCTCCATGTAAAACGTGGATCTCTCACTCCTCTTGGGAAAGCAGTGAATGGGACCACCAAATGTGGACCCCTGCCCGGAGCCGGCATGAGGAACTCCGCCCGTGGCAAAGGTCATGAGGAAAGATGCTTGGCATACGCAAAGGTGTGATCAAGCCTCAGGAAGTCCCCTGCTCCCGAGCATCTACCCCCAAAACTAAAGTCTGTTTTATGCTCTCACCTATACCTCTGACTTTACGGGGGGCTC
>SJYA01007510.1:0-18377 GCA_006410615.1 Neotragus moschatus
GCACACAGAGCACAGTATTCTCATGGGGTGCTGCACACAGAGCACAGGACCCCTGCAGAGTGCTGCACATGGAGCACAGTACTCCCACAGGGTGCTGCACATGGAGCACAGTACTCCCACAGGGGTGCTGCACACGGAGCACAGTACTCCCACAGGGTGCTGCACATGGAGTACAGTACTCCCTCAGGGTGCTGCACATGGAGCACAGTACTCCCACAGGGTGCTGCACACAGAGCACAGTACTCCCTCAGGGTGTTGCACACAGAATACAGTACTGCTACAGTACTCTCACATGGTGCTGCACACAGAACACAGTACTCGCACAGGGGTGCTGCACACAGAGCCCAGTGCTCCCACAGGGTGCTGCACATGCAGAGACTTCACTCACAGAAGTGATACCCACGGAGCACAGTACTCCTGCAACGCAGCCACAGGAGGACACACTCCAGGAGTTTCAGACAGAGATTCCTCCATCTGTCACTGTGACTCAGTGGGCAGTCTGAGCTATCCATCCCATTTTGTTTCCTCATATCTTTTTTCCTACTTTCCTCCACTCTGTATATTTAATATGGTGTTCTTTGGAAGGAATGATGCTGCAGCTGAAACTCTAGTACTTTGGCCACCTCATGCGAAGAGTTGACTCATTGGAAAAGACTCTGATGCTGGGAGGGATTGGGGGCAGGAGGAGAAGGGGACGACCGAGGATGAGATGGCTGGATGGCATCACCAACTCTATGGACGTGAGTTTGGGTGAACTCCAGGAGCTGGTGATGGACAAGGGGGCCTGGCGTGCTGCGATTCATGGGGTTGCAAAGAGTCGGACACGACTGAGCGACTGACCTGAATTGAACTAAAGGTGGGTGAAACTGTACAGTGATTCTTTGCATGCAGAAGCGCAGACAGAGCTCAGGTTAGTGGGGTGTGGCCAAATCCCACCCCCAGCCAGACTCCGCTTTTCACCATCAAGGCCTGATGGGATGTTTCCCTGCTTGATTCATTTTCATGTGCTGTCCCTGTCCCCAAGCCACTAGAAGCCCTCATTCCATTAATTCTGGCAATAATAAAAATGGCAACATTGATAACAGGATTGCTTTCCAAGTTGCCTCAAACCCCCCTTCTCTTCACTTAGAGCCCAGAGGATTTTTGAGCAATAAAATCTCTAAAACATGCCAATAATTATATTTTTCTTACTAAAAAATGTGTAACAGCAGCGTATTGCCTACCAGATAATTCTAAGACTCTTATCCTGGGAATCAGTCTCTCCACGGTTTTTCCTTCACTAAATGTTTGTAAGTGATACCCACTTCTCCTCTGCATTCATCCAGTTAAAGTCACATGGTGTGTGTGTCCCCCAAAATGGCCCCAGGCTTCCCATATCCACCCTGCCTCCAACTCTCCCCGTCCAAATCCCACACAGACGGCAAAACCCAGATCAGTATCATCATCAAATACCTTCCTGAAGCACTTCTGCTTTTCTCAGAAAGGAGACATTTCCTTTGTAAATGTTAGAATTTACTTGCAAACTGCTTGAGCCTTGGCATGATGCTTCTTTTGTTTGTTTGTTTGCTTTTGGTTTTGCATGCTGAACACTCACCACATTTTGTTCTGTGGTCAGAGGGAAGCTTAAATGAGAATGACTAGTGTTTTTAAGAGATTGAAGGTTAAGAGAGGAAAATACTTCCCCTGTCTGTCCAAGGGCTGCATTTTACCACATCTAATCCAATTTAACTGAAGAATCAGATGGCACCATTGTATTCATGGATTTCTGCTCTGGCTGCAGAGGGTTAAGTGAGCCTGAGTGTCTAGAGTGTGTTCCTTTGAACAGCTCCAATATGGACAGTGGCTGAAAGGCTGCTGACTGAGGCTGCAAGGTTGACTGTGCATGCCAGAGGGGTGAGAATTATGCTGAAAACCTAAAAGGTTATGTTTTAAATAAGACACACAATGGAAGAAAACCTAGATACATGAATGAAACCTACTAGATATAATTTTAATTAAAATGTATTTGAGAATGCCAGAATTAAGTTCATCATCAGTAGAGAAAAAATTTAAGCTCCTCCATATTTTAGCTTGAGTGATTATTCAGGCAAATATTCTGAACCTACATTTGAAAGCCATTCTGAATAAATTGTGTTCTGATAAGTATTTGCCTTGAATACCAAGTTTCCTCCCTTAAATCAACACAAAGTGAAGACAGCAAGCTCAAACAAGAGGAGAAAACTGATTAGCGTGGACCTCCATCCCTGAGCCATCTTGCTGTTTATGATATCTTTTCTACCTTCATGTCACCGTAGTGTGAAGAGGAAAAGCTGCCTAGCTGAATGGTAGATATGTAAAGAGAATGTCAAATTCAGCCTGTAAGACACTCAGAAATTGGGTAGTCTAATATTAACAAAGGTGCTATTAGGATTTTAATCTAAGGAAATTTAAAACATATTTCAGAATTAGTTTTGCAGTTTCTATATGGTTGCAAGACTTTACTTGCAAATATAAAATATATTTCGGACCACGTGGTGAGATAAGGAAATGCACTGTCATGATTTTACGTCTCCTGTGCTAGTTCCAGGGCTTCCCAAGTGGCACAAAGGAAAAGATTTCACCCGCCAACTCAGGAGATGTAGGAGGCGTGGGTTCCATCCCTGGGGTGGGAAGTTCCCCTGGAGGAGGAAATGACAACCCACTCCAGCATTCTTGCCTAGAAAATCCCAAGGACAGCGGAGCCTGGTGGGCTACAGTCCATGGGGTTGCAGAGAATCAGACACACCTGAAGCGACTTTGCACGCAGAACACACAAGCTAGTTACCAGCCCCTCCACCAGCGAGGGCCAGGGAAGGCAGTGGTAACCGGGAGAGGGCCAACAGTGCTTTGACTTAGGTAGATTTGCACGTGCAAAGACATTTGAACATCATTAGGTAGTATACAACTAGAGTTCCTTTGACGATCTTAACTGAAAGTGTTAGTCTGAAAAAAGTTAAAAAATACTTTCTCCACGGGGGAGTGATAGATCAGAGTTGGGATTAGCAGATGCAAACCATCATATACAGGACAGATGAACATCGAGGTCCTGCTGTATAGCACAGCTCAGTTCAGCTCAGTCACTCAGTCGTGTCCGACTCTTTGTGACCCCATGGTTACAGCATGCCAGGCCCCCCTGTCTTTCAGTCTCCCAAAGTTTGCTCAGCTTCACGTCCACTGAGTAGGTGACGCTACCTAACGGTCTCAACCTGTGCTTCCCCCTTCTCCTTTTACCTTCAGTCCTCCCAGCATCGGGGTCTTTTCAAAGGAGTCAGCTCGTCACATGAGGTGGCCAAAGTACTGGAGTTTCAGCTTCAGCATCAGTCCTTCCAGTGAACACCCAGGACTGATCTCCACACAGGGAATTATATTCAGTATCCTGTGATGAACTGTGATGGGAAAGAGTATGAAAAGGAATGTGTTTATAACTGAATCCTTTGCTGTATAGCACTTATTAACACAACACTGTAAATTAACTATAGATGAATAAAATAAATTAAGAGAAGGAAAGATTATTTTGTGTATAACGCTGCATTTCTCAGTCATAAACTAGTGTTGTTTTGGAGACCAGAGAAAAGAGGAGACCCATGTGAGACAATTAGGCCAGACTCTAAAATGACTGGAGATCACACACTGGCTCTTTAATTTCCTTCTTTTCATTGAGATGCTTGCCCACCTCCCTGGTCAGGTGAATATTGACTATACATTTTCAAATCAGAAGGAATATTTAGTTCTTTCCATCAAATTAGAAAGAGAAGACTCTCCCCGTGGGAGTTTGTTTAATTGAAGAGAAAGTCATAAGTAATCACAGCATTGGTTAACTACAACCGTGGCGATTCTATTCAATCCAGGGAGGTTGGCAAAGCATATTGAGTTCCACAAGGCCCATCACCTGTGCGGCAGCGGACCAAGTGTAAAGTCGGGTCACGTGTTTTAGTTGTTAGGCTTACAGAGAAGCTTGTGCCAAACTCTTCCTAATCGATTCTAATTCACTTTCACACACTTATCGATCACCCACTGCAGTCTAATACTCTAGCTTAATACACTCTAATTCTGAGCGTCTGTTACAGTCGTGGTCTTGCCCAGATGCTAGGGGCTGTGTGATCCAAATATTTGATGTATGTCACACACCTGATGTGCCAAGCGCCCTTCCCGTAGGAAACAATGATGTGGAAAATAGATAATAATAAAGTCAGTTACAGCGGTTTGCCAAGTGAAGAAACAACTGAAAAGAGTCACTGAAGTAAATTCCTAAGATTCCAAAGCTATTATTCAAGCCTGCTGCTTTTTCACGATGCCACCAAGCCACCCACGAGGTTGCTCCGGACCATCTGCTGACGGCTCGCTTGGGTGGGGTGGCGGGAGTCACCCTATGCATTGGCTGCACACACCATGTCCACTTGAGTCCATGGCTCTGTGTTCTTGTTGATTTCCCTGTTCACCAGCATGGCTTGTGTTCAGTTCTGAAATGTCGTTGTTTCCACTTTATTCTGTGACAGACACCAGCTAGATGCTTACCAGTCTCCTGGGCCCTAGGGATGCTTTCTTTCCCAGACACCCTTTCCGTCAAGCTGGGGCCACAGGGTAGTTTGTGCCACTTTTGGGGGCCAGGCCCCTAAATGTCCCAGCTCACTCTCCATCATCTGAACACAGACCGGGAGAGAGAGAGCCTGAGAGGGCAGAGCCACGCCATGGGAGGAACTGTGAACGTGGAGCCACTGCTTAGAAGAGATGCCCCAGGGAGCTCCCTCAGTCTGCTCAGGGTCTGAGTGAGAAGCGAGCCTGTTAGAGCTTGTCCACTAACATCTTGGCTTCTACCTGATTCACACAGAAGTCGCAAGTCTTGTGGCAGGTCACTAAACCCCGTGACTCTGGGCTGTGGGCAGTGAAGCGTCCGCTGGGGTCTGGGTGACGGGGTGGCTCCAGGGATGGTGTGGAGTGTGGGATCTGTCAGAGGTGTGCTGGGCCGCTTTCGGCTGCTCTTGTTTGCTACTGGTTCAGCAGGTGGGATGCCTCCACCCAGAGCAGTAGAACGGCCTTCCCCACGTCTCTCTCACATGGTTGGGAAATGTACATTGGAGAGGATTAAAAAATACCACTAGAAACCTGCTTTCTCTTCCAGCTTCAGCTCCTCAGCTGGCCTGTGAAGGGTGATGAGACCCAAGTGGAGGTTTCATCTGTCCTCTTGAGCCACAGGGCTCATACTGGGTGACCCACTAGAAGGACAGCTTCAGGGTTCCACATTTGTCAGAGTCAAAAAGGAGACTTCATTTAGGGGAGAAGTGATCTACAGTCTGAGCTTTCCAGGTGGCTCGTTGATAAAGAAGCCACCTGCCAATGCAGGAGACGCAGGCTTGATCCCTGGGCCGGGAAGACCCCCCGGAGAAGAAAATGGCAACCCGCTCCAGCATCCTTGTCTGGGAAATCCCAAGGACAGAGGAGCCTGGCCAGCTACGGTCTATGGCGTCGCAAAGAGTTGGACACAACCGAAGCGACTAAACAACAAAAGCAAATCTCCAGTCTCTCTGACGTATAAGACCGTCTACCAGAGTTCGGGGGCAAAGACTATTGATGTGCAAGGACATCGAAATAGATGGAGTTGTTGGAATTTTTGTGCAACACAAGTTAACAGTTTGATGCGACTCGCTTGTTTTAAATCTCCCCCAATTATATCACATTGTATTAGCTGTATTCCCACCTCCTTTTAAAAGTGTATTGGTAAGTCTCCTGAGGCAGTTACAGAGACACATTTCTATAGTACAGTGATTTATGCCAAGGAATATTTCACCAATAACACTGTGTTTTCATTCTTAGGTTAACTGGCATTGCAAAATCTCTTTTTACAAAAACAATGACTTTCATACTTTTCTTTCCTGATGGCATTTTTAGTCTAAAATTCTATCTTCCTATAAATTATTGCGTGGAAGTCTGAAAATGAACCAGACAGAATCTGAGCTGCCCTGATGAAGTTGTAGGGAAGGCCTGGGGAGCCTTCAGTGTAAACACTCCGGAACTAAGGTCACTCATCACCCAAGGAGTCCTGAGTGCAGGGCTGGCAATTGTGGGCCTTCATTCAGAATTTCAGAATTGTATTTGAAAGTTCCAGATTTCAGGTTAATGTGACTTTCCATCTAGTGCTAGACTTACACACAGAAGTGGTCACTTCTGGTTTTTAAACCAGTCACTGTAATCGCTAGTAAGGTTCTAATCTGTTGGGACCACTTCGTCTGGCCAAACAAGCTTCTACCTGCAGAAATACACTGATGATCTCTCTGGTATCAGAATTCCTTGATCTTAACTCATGTATAATTCTCTAAACGTGTCTGGCTACCAAAAGGTAAAGATATTCCATCACTCGGTGAGATAAAACTGAGGAAGCGAGCACTGAGTCTACCGCCAGGGAACGCCCCGCCTTCCGCGTTTCTTAACCACAGCGCTGTAGACAGGAGCTGAACAGTGTTGCCCGTGGCCCGTCTTTGCTATGCATACTGTCCAGCGACACTCATAATAACATCAGCAGCGCGAGGCAGCATCCGCCAGCCAGGCTTTAAGCCGCCACCAGGCGCTCGCCCTGCAGCCCCCGTCAGTCTCCGAGCCTGCTTTCCCTCAGTGTATCTGTATTCCATATGCAAATTCTCCAGTGAGTGATTTTCCTGGTTTGTAAGCTAGACTGCACCTGTAACATGTGGGATTGAGTTAGAAATGACAAGCAGACAAGCACAGGCACATTATCTTGACAAACTCAGCCTCCGAAAATTACCCTGGGCCTGAATTATTAAAATAACAAGGAATATTTCACTCAGCTGTGCAGAAATGATCCTAATTGTCCACTTTAGCTAAATCCTTTCAGTCTCTGAGACTGGTCAATTTACATTGGTGGCTTGCAAATTCCTCAACTCCCATTAGAGGAGAGGAGCTGCAGCCCGGTGCGCCCTCATTTATTTTAATAACCTGCCAAGCAGGCATGAAAATGTTAAAGTTGGAAGGCTATAACATGACAGGATCCTGACTTGTCATAGCCACATTATAATCTAGTTAAAATACTTTCTTTCTCCTTTTCATGTCTTCTCAGGTAAGTGGGGAACTAATTGCCAAATTACTAATTTTGTTGGCATTGATACCAATAGGAAGACAAGAGGAGCAGCTGTTGAGGGAGAGGGTCCTCTTCCACACCCTCCGCTGCTGATGGGGAAATTACCCTGGAATCAAGAGAAGAATTAAGTTTGTATGATCCACTGGGTGTTTGCTGCGCACCCATCCCTGCAAGCCCTGTTCGCTAGTCCTGTCAGCTGAACAGGGTGCTTTGACATCGCCTGGCATGTGTTTGTGGCTTCCAGAGTGCAGGGCATGGTGATAATGAATCAAATTAAGCATTTACTCTGCGCTACATTGCATCCAAGCGCACAGCACAGCATGAACGCGGAGGAGCTGAGAGACTTGCTATTCAAAGTCCTTAAATGGAAGGGACTTTCAATCTGGTCATAGATTTTGTTATCAACATTTAGAATGTGTATGTCGTCCTGGAAAAATATGAATGCCAGCACCATTCACTCTCACATGTGCCCTGTTTTGATGGTAAATTATGTGATTAACCTAGTTTCAGATAACACGCTCAAGTGTGTGGGCTACTCATGTGGCATTGCCTGAAACGTTTCTTGAAGTAGTTGGTGAAGAGTGTCTACGTGTGGGGGAGACGCTGGGGAGATGAGGTCTGTGCTAGAAGCTGAATTGTTTGCCAGGAATGTGAAATGGAATCAGAAGGAGGAAGTGGCTGGAATGTCGGGCTGCAATCATTTTGCTTTGGCAAGAAAAGGAAAGCGAGATGATTTCCAAAGCTTGGGGTTTTAAGTGCTATCTGCACACTGGGTATTGCTTTTGGAAAATGGTAGTTCTTCAGCTGTGGAAGCCAGGTGTATTTTACACTCAATGTTTGCAACATGTGAAAAAGGAAAGAGAAGAAAATACTATAAACAAAACAGCTTTTATTTTATGTATGAAAGAACTTGTAGAACATACCTCTGAGTCTCCAGTGAAAGCAAATTGTGACCATCGATTTCCCAGTAGTTTCTTCAGCTAATAAAGCAAAGCCTTTGTCTTCCCTGTTGGCATCAACCTGTGGTGGTCAAAGTGTGAGTCCTCAGATTCTGGGGTATGGAAAATGTAAAGAAACGATTTTGCTCATTCACCATGTTCACATATTTTCATATGGGTGTCCAGATTTCTGGGGCTCTTCCTTGGTGGTTCAGTGGTAAAGAATCTGCCTGCCAGTGCAGAAGACACGGGTTCAATCCCTGGGTTGGAAAGATCCCCTGCAGGAACAAATGGCAACCTGCTCCAATATTCTTGTCTGGAGAATCTCATGGACACAGAACCTGGAGGGCTGCGGTCCATGGGGCTGCAAACAGACACAACTGAGCAAGGATGCACTAGAGTATACTTATTTTCCTATTTTTCTCTCATGCATTTTAAGCTAAAATCCATTCAGCACCATTACAGGGCACAGCATCTTTCCTAGTTTTCCGTGGGAAGAATCTCATTATTTGTTTTGGTGGCTTTAATTTAAATAACCAAATAAAATTGAGTTTTCCTTTATAGAAAAGTTAATTCCTCCTTCCCTCCTTTTTTTTTTTCTTTTAATAAATTAGACTTCTTCTTGGAAGTTCAGACCACTGTGAGCTTGTGTTTAGCCTTAATTTGCAGTCACTGGTGCAGTGAGTAGCTAGGTATGTCACTGAGTTTAGACACCTGTGTCAAATACCAGACAGTTATTGCTTCTTTGTTCCACTGCAATCATGATCAAGAGCTCCACTGCAGACTAAAAACAGGAACACACAAAACACATTACGGTATCTTTTCCTGAAATGCAAATGCCATTAAGCACAGAACTTTGCTGAACAGAGAGATTTGTCAAGTTGCCCAGTGGAAACCTGTGGCACTGGGAATCTGTGTGTGGTGGACACCATGTGTGAGACGGATTCCAGCAGGATGCCAGATGTCCAGGCAGGACACGTTAACTGGTGACCCGGGATCTGGCCAGTGAAAACCAGGAGAAAACCAATACTTTGGTTCTATTGTTGCTGTTAAACTGCTAAGTCATGTCCGACTCTTTGCAACCCCTTGGGCTGTGGCATGCCCGGCTTCCCTGACCTTCACTATCTCCTGGAGTTTGCTCAAACTCATGTTCATTGAGTCAGCAATGCTATCTAACCATCTCATTCTCCATTGCCCTCCTCTCCTCCTGCCTTCAATCTTTCCCAGCAGCAGGGTCTTTTCCAGTGAGTCAGCTCTTCGTGTCAGATGGCCAAAGTATTGGAGTGTTAGAAATACTGTTTTCTATAGCGGCTAAAATTCTCACTCCAAGAGGAGCAACCAAAAGGCCCACAGAGAGTACCTACTGGGTACATCAGGTGTGGCTGTGGCACCCAGCCTTCTTGTCAGGGTCAGGGAGGTCAGTGTTTCCTTTTCAAGATGTTTCTCCAGTCCATCTGAGCAGTTTGGAGATGAAGGAGACAGTGTTGGTCATGGCTTTCCACTAGTTCGAGTATGGTACCCTGCTCCCAAGTAAGCACCATTTTACAAGGAAAGCGTGGAATAATCGAGCCATTCACTGGAAGAAGGGCTTTTCTTCCTGCCTCTCTAGCTTCCCAACTTTAGATCTCAACCCAGTCCTCTTCCTGCTTTTCCCTGGGGACCATTCAGACCCACAGGCTGAGCCTCTGCCACCAGCAAGCCCTCCCTCGGCTGGCGTGCAGAGATGGATTTCCCACTGGACATCCTGGCCTTAATCATCCGTCAGCATCTTGTGACCCACTTTGTGAACCCAACCTGTGCCTCCACATGAATCCTTATGGATTAATGGCATTTCCATTCCAAGCAAAAGACTTGTATGTTCCCATTGTCTGGTGGCTTAGGCAGTAAAGAGTCTGCCTGCAGTGCAGGGGACCTGGGTTCAGTCCTTGGGTTGGGAAGATCCTCTGGAGAAGGAAATGGCAATCCACTCCAGTATTCTTGCCTGGAGAATCCCATGGACAGAGGAGCCTGGTGTGGACATGACTGAGAGACCGACAACTTCACTTGTCAGTTGTCTAAGTCAATGTGGCCTCTGAACTAGCTCACAGCCTCTCATCTTTCTTTGCTACTTATCACCATTTTTTCCTGCTTCACTTACTTCTCACCAAACACCATGATCGTTTCGTCAGTTGCTGCTGTTTAGCCACTCAGCGGTGTCTGACTCTTTTCCCAGTCCATGGACTGTAGTCCACCAGGCCCCTCTGTCAGTGGGATTTCCCAGGCAAGAACACCAGAGTGGGTTGCCATTTCCTTCTCCAAGGGAACTTCTTGGCTCAGGTGTTGAACCTGTGTCTTCTGCATTGGCAGGCAGGTTTTTTATTTTTTAACACTGAGTCACCTGGGAAGCCCTCATCTTGTCAATATTGTGTTGCTACCTGTTTCCCACTGCAGTAACTTTCCAAAGGTTTCTGGAAGTTCTGTCCTTTCCTGCACAGTCTTGGACCTTCCTGGGGAGAAGAGACTTAGGGAGCTTCTAGAGTCACACGGAATGTGTCCTAACATTAAGTCTGCTACATGGTTTCTAGTGGAATCTTGCAGAGTTTACTTGAACAAAGGCCCCCACTGATGGGGCAAAGACAGTCTTTTCAACAAGTGACGCTGGAACAACTGTGTGTCCACTTGCAAAAAAAAAAAAAAATAATAATCTAGATTCAGATCTTACAGCTTTCACAAAAAGTAACTCAAAATGAATCATAGACTTTGATATAAAATACAAAACTATATAATTCATAGATGATAATGTAGCTGAAACCTAGATGACCTGGGATATGGTCATGACTTTCTAGATACAAATTAATCATGACCTATGAAGGAAATACTTGATAATCGAGACTTTATTAAAATTACAAACTTCTGCTTAGTCAACCAACTCCAGTACTCTTGCCTGGAAAATCCCATGGACGGAGGAGCCTGGTGGGCTGCAGTCCATGGGGTCACAAAGAGTCAGACAGGACAGAGTGACTTCATTGTCACTTTCCACTTTCCTGCATTGGAGAAGGCAATGGCAGCCCACTCCAGTGTTCTTGCCTGGAGAATCCCAGGGACGGGGAGCATGGTGGGCTGCCGACTATGGGGTTGCACAGAGTCAGACACTGTGCAACCTGTGCACAGTGCAACGCCTCTAAGACTGAAGCGACTTAGCAGCAGCAGCAGCAGCTTTGTGAAAGACAATGTCAAGAGAATGGAAAGATAAGTCACTGATGAGGAGAAAATATTTACAGTAATACATTTGATAAGGGATTATCACATAAAATACAGAAAGAAATCTGAAAATTCAGCAATAAGAGTAGAAACAGCCTGATTGAAAGATAGGCCAAAGAGACTTCCCTGATAGGTCCAAGATTAAGATTTTGTGCTTCTAATCAGGGAGGTTGGCTTCAGGCCCTGGTTGGGAGAAATGCACAGGCAGGAAGAGGATTCGGAGGCAGTGAAACTGATGTCGCCTTTCAGTCGCTGAGTCGTGTCTGACTCTTTGCAACTCTATGAACTGTAGCACATCAGGATTTCCTGTTCTTCATTGCCTCCCAGGGTTTGCTCAAACTCATTTCGATTGAGTCGGTGATGCCATCCAAGCATCTCATCCTTTGTCATTCACTTCTCTGCCCACCTTCAATCTTTCCCAACATCAGAGTCTTTTCCAATGAGTCATTTCTTCACATCAGGAGGCCAAAGTATTAGAACTTCAGCTTTAGCATTAGTCTTTCCAATGAATATTCAGCATTAATTTCCTTTAGGGTCGATTGGTTTCATCTCCTTGCTGTCCAAGGGACTCTCAAGAATCTTCTCTAACACCGCAGTTCAAAAGCATCAATTCTTCAGCACTTAGCCTTCTTTAGGATCCAACTCTAACATCCGTACACGACTATGGGAAAAACCATAGCTTTGACTTTTGTCAGGAAAGTGATGAAGGCAGTGAAGATACCTTATATGATGCTACAATGATAGATATATCTTATTACATTCATCCAAACTCAGATAATGCCACCACTAAGAGAGAACAGCAATGTAAACCGTGAACTCTGGGTGGCAACCATGTGTCCATGACGGATCTCTGATTGTAAGAAATGCACCGTCTGGTGAATGGCATTGATAATGGGGAGACTGTGCCTGTTTGCAGGGGGGGAACTACATGAGAAGTGTGTCCCTTCCTCCTGCTTTAGAGCGCCCGAAACGGCTCTAAAAGGCCAGACCCCCAGGTCTCAAAGGAAAGGCCTCACTGTTCAACAAAAAGAGAAGGAGAGATAAAGATCATTTGTAGGCGCAATGAACCACAAAACAAAGTCAGCTTGGCAGCCACTGAATCTTGGAGCTCTCTCTCCAGACCTGTCTTCCATCACTGCTCCAAACAGGAAGGAGGGTCTGCTTACAAGCCTTTCCAGGAGTCATCTTGCAGGCCTCGTTCCTGCGCCTGCAGCTTCCTCTGTGTGGGAGGGAGATCGTCACTTTCTTCCCCAAACAGATCACCGTTTGCGACCTTGGCTGAGCTCTTCTTTGTGAAGCTTTTCCTGGTCCTGCCCTCCTCTCAGCTACAGGGTGCGTAGACCACCAGTTCGTCCCTACTGCCAGTTCGCTGTGATTGGCGCCCACTTGCCCCTGTGCATACACTAGTTAATGTCAGCGAGGTGGGGGCACGTTTTTCAGCCTGCATCTCAGAAGGAATAAAATGGAAGCATTTTCCTATTGTTAAAAACTATAAGGGAAATAATAACACAAACAGACACAGGAACTCAGAAAGGGTGCTTCCTGCCAGCACCTCTTACGCTATGTTGTCACCAGATGTCCAAAATCACCCTCAGGGGAATGCTTTACTTAGACCTTAACATGTTTTATTTGTAGTGGAGTTTTCTCTAAGAGTTCCTCCCTTCCCACCCTAACCCACACACACACAGGGAGTGCACTATGCTGGCCCTCTTTTCCCACTTTAATTATGAAAAAGAAGACCAAGCCTGGGGCCCCCAACCAGTGGCCAGTCTCAGACTGGGGAGGGACATTGTTTTCTTCTGCAAACTCTCCCCCAGAGGCTGAGATGTTTATCTGTTAATTTGTTTGCTTGTTAACATTAGACTTTGTAGGGAAAAAAATCCTCTTCAGAATTAATATGTGGGTAGGGCAGTTTTCTCAGTCAAGTAAATGAATCAATATTTAATAGCAATTTTAGAAGCAGTATTTGTCTATGATAATGTTGGATGGTTTGTAACTTGGAAATTAAAACACCATGGCTGTGAATTTTTGAAGAGCATTTAACCTTACCTGTAAGGTGCAACTTGGATTATAGAAGGTGAAGGCAAGAAACTACAGGCATTTTTAGAAGACAGAGTGGCCAGCAGGAAAAAAAGAGATGTCTGTGTCAGGACCTGCTGGAGGCAAGCCTATGCCCTCAGGTGTAAGAAGTGTGACCGGCAGGACTGATTGGGTGTGTTCCGGGTAACCGCTGTCCACAGAGACCAGGTCCACTACAGAACACAGCCTCCAGGTGTCCCTTTCCATCCCACGTGTCATACTCTGAACGACCTGTGCTACTGGAGACAGAGTTGAAAGACAGCGCCCCATCCAGCCTGATGCTCCTCGGGCCCCGAGTCCCACAGTGCGTGGTGGACTAAGGACAGTGCTCACCCCGGCCCACACCCACATTTCCTGCTGAAACAAGAGAATACCACACAGGGCCCACTCCCAGGACGTGGAAACTCACCTTTTCTGCTTCCCCTGTGAGTAAGCCAGCAGAGGACTGTATCCTTTCATAGAACACAAGCGATCTGAGTCATAGTCAACACGAGTCCAAGATGCAGTGCTTGGAAGCAACCTCAAAAATGACAGAATGATCTCTGTTCATTTCCAAGGCAAACCGTTCAGTATCACAGTAATCCAAGTCTATGTCCAGTCACTAATATGAAGAAGCTGAAGTTGAACGGTTCTATGAAGAGCTTCTAGAACAAAGACCCCAGAAAGATGTTCTTTTCATTATAGGAGTCGAGAATGCAAAAGCAGGAAGTCAAGAGATACCTGGAGTAACAGGCAAATTTGGCCTTGGAGTACAAAATGAAGCAGGACAAAGGCTAGCATAGTTTTTCCAAGAGAATGCACTGCTCATAGCAAACACCCTCTTCCAACAACACGAGAGAATACTCTACACACGGACATCTCCAGATGGTCAATACCAAAATCAGGTTGATTATACTCTTTGCAGTCGAAGATGGAGAAGCTCTATACAGTCAGCAGAAATAAGACCAGGAGCTGACGGTAGCTCAGATCATGAACTCCTTATTGCCAAATTCAGACTTAAATTGAGGAAAGTAGGGGTAACCACTAGACCATTCATGTATGACCTAAATCACACCCCTTTTGATTATACAGTGAGAGTGACAAATAGATTCAAGGGATTAGATCTGATACGCAGAGTGCCTGAAGAACTATGGCTGGAGGTTCAGGACATCGTACAGGAGGCACGCTAGTAAAGTCGTGCTCAAAATTCTCCAAGCTAGGCTTCAACAGTACGTGAACCGTGAACTTCCAGATGTTCAAGCTGGATTTAAAAAAGGCAGGGGAACCAGGGATCAAATTTGCCAACATTCAATGGATCATCAAAAAAGCAAGAGAGTTCCATAAAAATATCCATTTCTGCTTTATTGACTATGTCAAAGCCTTTGATTGTGTGGATCACAACACAGCTCTGGAAAATTCTGAAAGAAATGGGAATACCAGACCACCTTCCGTGTCTTCTGTATCCAGTTCAAGAAGCAACAGTTAGAACTGGACATGAAAGAATAGACAAGTTTCAAATTGGGAAAGGAGTGCGTCAAGGCTGTATATTGTCACCCTGCTTATTTAACTTATATGCAGAGTACATCATGTGAAAAGCCAGGCTGAATGAAGCACAAGCTGGAATCAAGATGGCTGGGAGAAATGCCAGTAACCTCAGATATGCAGATGATACCACATTTATGGCAGAAAGTGGGGAAGAGCTAAAAAGCCTCTTGATGAAAGTAAAAGAGAAGTGAGAAAGAGTTGGCTTAAAACTCAACGTTTAGAAAAGTAAGATAATGGCATCCAAGTCCCTTCACTTCATGGCAAATAGATGGGGGAACAATGGAAACAGTGAGAGACTTTATTTTCTGGGCTCCAAAATCACTTCAGATGGTGACTGCAGCCATGAGATTTAAAGACACTTGCTCCTTGGAAGAAAAGCTATGACCAACCTAGAGAGCATATTAAAAAGCAGAGACATTACTTTGCCAACAAAGGTCTGTCTAGTCAAAGCTGTAGTTTTTCCAGTGGTCATGTATGAATGTGAGAGTTGGGCTATAAAGAAAACTGAGTGCTGAAGAACTGATGCTTTTGAACTATGGTGTTGGAGAAGACTCTTGAGAGTCCCTTGGACAGCAAGGAGATCCAACCAGTCCATCCCAATGGAAATCAGTCCTGAATATTCATTGGAAGAACTGATGTTGAAGCTTAAACTCCAATAGTTTGGCCACCTGATGTGAAGAACTTCTCATTGGAAAACACCCTGAGCCTGGGAAGGATGAAGACAGGAGGAGAAGGGGACGACAGAGAATGAGGTGGTTGGATGGCATCACCGACTCAATGGACATGAGTTTGAGCAAGCTCTGGGAGTTGATGATGGGCAAGGATGCCTGCGTGCTGCAGTCCATGGGGTCACAAAGAGTCTGACATAACTGAGTGACTGAACTGAACTGAGGAACTGTTCTTACTTTTTACAGTGGGAGCACAGTATTCAGGGGTTATGTGGTGTGGGCTGCTATAGCTAAATGCTGCAGACTGGGGTAGCTTACACAACAGAAATTTATGTCCCCTGGTTTTGGAGGCTTGAAGTCTGAAAACTGGGTGCTACCTTAGATTCTGGTGAGAACAGTCTTCATGGCTTGCAAGTGACCATCTTCTCTCTGTGCTCATGTGGCCGAGAGAGGCATCCAAGTGTCTGCCCTCTTATGAGCACACTAATCCCATCACCAGCCCAACATAATGACCTCACCTAACCTTAAGTAAAAGTGAAGTCGCTCAGTCATGTCCAACTCTTTGTGACCCATGGACTGTAGCCCACCAAGCTCCTCCATCCATGGGATTCTCCAGGCAAGAATACTGGAGTGGGTTGCCATTTCCTTCTCCAGGGGATCTTCCCAACCCAAGGATCGAACCCAGTTCTCCTGCATTGCAGGCAGACACTCTAACCTCTGCACCACCAGGGAAGCTGTTTTCTAAAAGCCCCATATCCAAATATCACTACACCAAGGGCTAGAACTTCATGGTAATGTTTTCGAGTGGGCAGAATTCAGTCCAAAAAAGTAACTAATTAACTTTGAGTCGAACATCAATAGGTGCCAGGCAGGCATTTCTGACAGCTGATCACACTAAAAATTCATGAAGAAAAACAAATTCAGTTGGGGATTTATTATGTAGGCTTTTTATGGACCAAGTAGTAGTGTGAAGGAAAAGTGAAAGTGAAGTTGCTCAGTAGTGTCCGACTCTTTGCGACCCCATGGACTGTAGCCTACCAGGCTCCTCTGTCCATGGGACTTTCCAGGCAAGAGTACTGGAATGGGGTGCCATTGCCTTCTCTATGACTCCCAAGAGCTGGTAAACGAATGAGATGCGTCCTATACTTGTCTCAGTGACAGCTTTAGAAGATTTCCAGACCACAGTGAGTGGAAAGGGACCTAGCAGGAAACAGGTGGACTCTCTGAATTCAGTAGATCAGCCTGAAAATCTAGGAACTCNTATGACTCCCAAGAGCTGGTAAACGAATGAGATGCGTCCTATACTTGTCTCAGTGACAGCTTTAGAAGATTTCCAGACCACAGTGAGTGGAAAGGGACCTAGCAGGAAACAGGTGGACTCTCTGAATTCAGTAGATCAGCCTGAAAATCTAGGAACTCCAAGGCAGATAGAATTTTCACGTCAGAGTCCTGGAGATGAGAGTCTCCAGAAAGGGAAGTGCGGCACTGTCATCCTCAGATACTTAGAGGACAAATTGTCAGTATCTCTGTGTGTGAAGAAACTGCACAAAGATGAAGGTTTAGAAGGAAAAGTGTGGGGCACCCAGACAGGGTGAGGAACAGTCCCTGCTCCTGCAGACAGACTGTGAAGCCGGCTAAATCAGAAGTCATCAGCTAGAGTGCTCAGAGGATTGGTGCCTTTGTAGTGGAGAAAAGTTAATCCTGTACTCAATACTCTCTGGTCTAGTTCAACACCTTTTGAAAGCAAGAGATGGAAGGATCAAATGATTTTGAAGGAATTTAGGTACGATTCAGGAAAAAAGAAAATAAAACGTGTTTGTAAGACTAGAAAAATATCAAGCATCTTATAAAGTAAAATACGCATCTATGATACCCACATGCAAAAATTATTAAAATACAATTCATAACGAGGAGATAATTCAGTAAATTAAAACCAGCCCAGAATTAACAAGGATAGTATGCAAGCGTGCTCAGTCATGTCCGACTCTTCGTGAACCCATGGGTGGTATCTGGCAGAGTCCTCTGTCCATGGAATTTTCCAGGCAAGAATACTGGAGTGGGTTGCCATTTCCTCCTCCAGGGGCTCTTCCAGACCCAGGGATTGAACCTGGGTCTCTGGTGTCCCTTGCATGGGCAGGCAGATTCTTTACCATTGCGCCACCTGGGAAGCCCCAAAAAGGACGGTAGGATTTCCAAACAAGACATTTCACAAGCTATTACAGATTCATGATCTCAGCCACAAAATGTAAACTTTTGGAAGCTGTCACTTTACTCCTTAACAATAGCAAAAAATTTGGGCAAACTAAAATTCAACTACTTTCCTTGGGCCCACAGAGAACTGAGGTATCAGAGCAAACCACCACCATGAACTCTGGAGAGAAAGGAGGCTCCAGAGTGAGAGCTGAGACCCTTCTATTGGGGAAGAAGCTGTGTAGGCAGGTGTAGATGGTGATTTTGACTAACCAGGGAGGATGAATGCGGGCTGCAGTCTTGGGGACACATACCTTCTTGTACTTTGCCTCTAGGAACTCTATATAGTTTATGGTACAGATTTGAGAAAGGCCCCCATGTGAGTCTGGCAGGGTGAAGAAAATAATAATTCCTGTGCAATAATCCCAGTGCTGTCTCAAAAACAAAGACAAAAGGCACCTACTTTATACAGAAAATGAATTAACAGAGGCTATCCAAGACTTAAATTTAAAAAAAAAACTGTTTGAGTAACTGCAAGCCAGGTTTCAGCAATACATGAACCGTGAACTTCCAGTTGTTAAGGCTGGTTTTAGAAAAGGCAGAGGAACCAGAGATCAAATTGCCAACATC
>SJYA01007511.1:0-18361 GCA_006410615.1 Neotragus moschatus
TGCCTCCAATTAAAATAAATAAATAAAGAACACCGCCAATACCTTTCTTTAGTTTGTCAACTAACTTCCTGACTTAAAATCCTGGGGGGTTTAAAAGGCTTTGAGTAGTGATGGCTGCACAACAAAGTGAACGTATTTAATGCCTCTGAAAGGTATACTTAAAAATGGTTAAAATGGTAACTCTTATGCTATGTATATTTAACCACAGTTTTTTAAAAGAAAGAGAAAAATAAAAGGAGAGAAAGAGGCAAGGGGGGAAATGAAAGAGAAAAAAGAAGTAGAAAAGATGGACATCTGCAAATAAACAAAGCACTCTGAGCGCCTGCTGGCAGGCAACATTTAAGAGCAGCCTGCCGGGAGGCAGGCACCGTTCACCCAGCCCACCAGCAAAGCAAGGGCCTGCAGAGAGCACAGGAGGCAGGGCAACCCTGGAACAGGAACACGACCCCCACCATAGAGGTTTGTCTCTAATCTAAGATGTGGGGTTACACAAAGACGTCCTCCACGCCTCCTAAAACTTGGGTTGCATCTAAATGTCACTGTATTTCCATATCTAGGGCTCCTCTGAGAAAGAAGAGAGTTAAGTTTCCTTCATACCATGTAGGTCAAGATCCTCTTAAAAATGGAATTAAGCTAACAGCAATATTTGAGATTTGGTTAACAGCAAACCAATATATCACTTACTGCAGAGAAAAAATATAAAGAAAAGATGCTTCAAGGCAAAGACTGTGAGAAATCCAGTGTGCCTCTTGGCTTTGCAGTTCTCTTAAGAGTACTGTTTAATGTCTGAAAAGCATATTTTGTTTTCCAGAAAATATTGGAATTTGACCATAATTCCAAAGTAATAAAGTGTGTTCAGTCCAGCTTCTAAATTTAAGTTATAAGACATGCATGCATGCTAAGTTACTTCAGTCATGTCTGACTCTTTGCAACCCCATGTAACCTGCCAGGCTCCTCTGTCCATGGGATTCACCAGGCAAGAATACTGGAATGGGTTGCCGTGACCTTCTCCAGGGGATCTTCCTGATCCAAGGATCGAACCTGTGTCTCTTAAGTCTCCTGCGTTGGTAGCTGGGTTCTTTACCACTAGCACCGCCTGGGAAGCCCACAGTACTTATTTAATGTGTAAACTTGGGGGACAGATTTTTCAAAAAGTGATTGAAACCAAATAAGCTCTCCTGAAAATATTTCCCATGAATATACTGTATTCCACACTGATCCAGTTTATGTACCATACCTTAAGTGTATTTTCATAATGGTGATAGTCTATAGCAATGGTTCACCATCATAAATTTTCAACAAGGATTTGCTGAATGAATGAATGAGAACCAAGCCTTGACTGCAGTCTATTTTGGTAACAGGGAGATGACAACATAGGCTGAAATCTATTTTTTTTTAGAACTATCATGGCCTTAACTTGACTGCTTCTGAAATAGAATAAAGCCTAATATCTTTGGAATTTAACATAATAGACCCATTAGATTTCCCCCCAGAAAAAAATTAAGTGAAACAGAGGAAGGAGAAGGAAAGGGGAGGAAGGAATATCTTTTTATGCCAGAAGCAAATTCTCTCATGACGTATAGCTTAAATTAGATCTCAGGCAAGCTCAAAAGCCCCCACCTCACTTTACTCTCAAGTGTCAACAGAAAACTGAGATGAAATATCTATATTTTTATAAAACTAATTTTCCTTTATCTCAGGGAATATGGGATAAGGTCACTTAAACATGATTTTTCTCATTCTTTTCGGCAGTGTTTTACCTAGCATAATGTACTTGTTGGGGCAGCCAAGAGCTAAAAAAAAGAAAAACACTACACACACCGTGATTCCTAAAGAAATGTTTATTTCTATAGGTTGAATTACACCCCCTACAAATTATATGGTGAAGTTCTAACCTCTCATACCTCTGATTGTTACCTTATTTGCAAATATAATTAGTAAAGATGAAGTCATGTTGGGGTAGGGTGGGCTCTTAATTCATTATGACTATTATCCTTATATAAAGAAGACAGGGACAGAGGCCAGCAAACAGGGAGAATACATGTAAACACTGGAATTACGCTACCAGAAGCCAGAAGAGACGGTGGGGCAGATACCTCTCTAGCTGCTGACACCTTGATTTTGGACCTCTGGCATTTAGAACTGTGAGACAATAAACACCTGTTGTTCTAAGACTCTAGCTGGCTGTACTTTGTTACTGCAGCCTCGAGCAAACTAATACAGACAATAAGAGGCCAATGTATACCAACTAGCCTGTTGGCTTCAAACTGCACTTCAGAGTCAGCTTCTTGCCCTATGGCTACTGAGCTGCAGCCACAGGGACCTAGTCTCCTGACTTCAAGGTCTACCTCTACCTGCTTCAGCTGCCAAACCCATAACATCAACCTTTCAAAGGTGTCAACCTGTCTGCACCACTCGTTAAGAAGTCTCACAATGACTCACCACTTCCTATAGGAAAAAGCTCAGACTCTCCTGCCTCAAATGCAGGCCTCTCTCCCCTAAGCTAGGTCCAACTGGTAGGCAAGAGTTTCTGATACAACTGTTATTCTTGAAGACATGCTCCCTCCACTGTTTGCCACTCTCTCACTTCACCAACCCAAATCTTGATCATTTCGTGAAGACAACTGTTGAAACTCTCTGTACTCAGGCCCACAATAAATAAAGGCCACATCTCTGGCCCCTCTGCCTCTGCTGCTTGTATCAGGCATTCTGTACTCATCAAAGAGTGCCTTGCACAGTTACCTAGCATTTGAAAAGTACACACTTTGATTCCTCTGCTGGACTATGAGCTCTGTAAGAATAGAATTCATGCTTTACAACTCTGGGGCTATTTCTCAAAGCCAAAGACAAGGCCAAGCACATTAAACGTAAGTTCCAAATTCTTCAGTTCAGTCGCTCAGTGGTGTCTGACTCTTTGTGACCCCAGGAATCGCAGCACGCCAGGCCTCCCTGTCCATCACCAACTCCCAGAGTTCACTCAGACTCACGTTCATTGAGTCAGTGATGCCATCCAGCCAGATATCTCATCCTCGGTCATCCCCTTCTCCTCCTGCCCCCAATCCCTCCCAGCATCACAGTCTTTTCCAATGAGTCAACTCTTCGCATGAGGTGGCCAAAGTACTGGAGTTTCAGCTTTAGCATCATTCCTTCCAAAGAAATCCCAGGGGTGATCTCCCTCAGAATGGACTGGTTGGATCTCCTTGCAGTCCAAGGGACTCTAGAGTCTTCTCCAACACCACAGTTCAAAAGCATCATTTCTTCGGTGCTCAGCCTTCTTCACAGTCCAACTCTCACATCCATACATGACCACAGGAAAAACCAAAGCCTTGACTAGATGGACCTTAGTCGGGAAAGTAATGTCTCTGCTTTTGAATATACTATCAAGGTTGGTCATCACTTTTCTTCCAAGAAGTAAGTGTCTTTTAATTTCATGGCTGCAGTCACCATCTGCACACTGTTTCCACATCTTTCCTTTCAACTGGGGACTTTAAAATGGAACAAATATACAGATTTCATATAATCCTAATGCTTCCATATATATCTGAATAATTTAAAACTTAGAAAGAGCAGGAGGAAAAAATCCTTAGGACGTTTAGTCCCAAGTTACTTACCATTCTTCATCACTACATTGGACCAGACATTGGCATTCAAGGCTTGAACAATTCGTTTTACTCCTGTAGATTCTGGGAAGTCATCTAATCAGGGAGGGCAAAAAAAAAAAATATATATATACACACACTTACACATACTCACACACACATAAATATTTATATATATTCATCCCTCAGTATTCATGGAGGACTGGCTCCAGGACTCTCTCTCCACCATGGATACCAAAATCTGCAGATGCTCAAGTTCCTTATATAAAATGGGTTAGTGTTTACATATAATCTACCCACTAATCAGTTCCTTGGTCTGGAAGAACCCCTGGAGAAGGGCACGGCAACTCACTCCAATATTCCTGCCTGGAAAATCCCATGGACAGAGGAGCCTGGCAGGCTGCAGTCCATAAGGTTGCACAGAGTTGGACACGACTGAAGTGACCTAGCACATAATCTACCTGCATCATTCCATATACCTTTTTCCCTCCCATATACTTTAAATCATCCCTCGACTACTTTTGATATCTAATACTACGTAAACTTTTTGGAACCCTCTGGATTTTTTTTCCTGAACATTTTCAATGTGCTGTTGGTTAAATCCATGGATGCAAAACCCTCAGATACAGAGGGCGGACTATATGTGCATATCTAGGACTGTGGGCCACAGTCCACACTTTAACTGACAATTATCTTGCCTATTTAGTTGTTATTTCACACTATAACTTACGTAAAAAGGAAAAGAAAAAAAACTAAGAAAATAAAAAGCTTAGAGCTCCTGTTAAGAATATTCTAGAAACTGGACAGTGAACAAGATGGGAGAGGAGAAGGATGTGGAGCTCACCTCCTTCAACAAATACGTCAAAAATACATCTACACGTGGAAAAATTCTCATAGAACCTGTACTGAACACTGGCGGAAGAACTCAAGACTTCTGAAAGGGGAAGAAAATTCCCACAAAACCAGGTAGGACAAAACAAAAGGAAAAAAGAAAGAGAAAGGAATCAGGACAGGACCTGCATCCCTGGAAGGGAGCTATGAAAGAGCAAAGGTTCCAACATCCTGGGAAGTGCCCGTACCAGCAGAGACATCGGCCAGGACAGAGTGGGAGCTCTGGAGCCTCAAAGGAGAGTGTAGCAACTGGCTGGAGAAAGCGAAACGGAGGTCTACACAGACAGCAGGTGTGGCCGCCCTGCAGTGCCCAGTCTGAGACATGAGTCTGCCAGTGCGGGTGGGGCTGGGTGCTGCACCTCAGGCTTTGGAGGTCAAACTCGGGGGAGTGGTGGGCTTGGCTGTGCAGAGATAGCCTGAAAGGTTGGAGTATGGTACGCCCACAACCAAAGGTGTGTGAGGAAGAAGCCTGGACCTGCCACAGAGGCAAGGTGCCACTGTAGGGGCCACGCAAGGGGAAAGTCAGGAGTGCTTTAAGGGCCTCCTTCCCTACACACGCGGCCTCAGACTTCAGGACACTGCCTACAGCAAGCTCTGGGGGCAACACAAACCACTGCAGGCACAGAGAGAGCCAAGATCTGGTGCCAGTCACTGCCCCCGCTGCTGGGGAACTTACGAGTGAACAGGAGCTGCCGCCATGGGCCCTAGGGGTGGGTATCAGCCAGTGCTGCCATCGGCCTGGGAGAACACCTGAGTTACGGCATCTGTGCACCCCCTATCAAGGGGGTAACAGCTAGCACATGCTGAGGAGAGGAGGAAGGCATCCACATAAAAGCAGCCCTTGCACCGAAAACAGTAAACCCACACAGGCTACACAGAGACACTCTCACAAATAAATAGCCTTCCAAGACCACAGTATATAAGTTTCTTCTAAACTCCGAGTAAGAGAAATATATGTACAATGAAGATGCAGAGGAGCCAATACCAGTTAAAAGACCAAGAGAATTCCCCTAAAAGAACAGTTAAACAGACCTCTCCAGTGTAACAGACTCCAGGTTCAAAAAAGAGGCAATGAAGATACCAGAGGAATTAGGAAAGGCCATCGACAGAAATGCATATTACTGTGAAACAAACAAATAACTAGAAGCTATGAGGAGGCAAGGAAATTAGAGAACTCATTTGCCAAGATTAAAACTAAGATAGAGGCAATGACTAGCAAAATGAAAAAGTGATCTGGAAAATAGATAATGAAAATCACCCATTCAGAACACAGTAGCTGCTACTGCTGCTAAGGCATGTCAGTCGTATCCAACTCTGTGTGACCCCATAGACGGCCGTCCAGCAGGCTCCCGTCCCTGGGATTCTCAGGCAAGAACACTGGAGTCGGCTGCCATTTCCTTCTCCAATGTATGAAAGTGAAAAGTGAAAGTGAAGTTGCTCAGTCATGTCCAACTCTTCACAACCCCATGGACTGTAGCCCACCAGACTCCTCCGTCCATGGGATTTCCCACACAAGAGTACTGGAGTGGGTTGCCATTGCCTTTTCCAAGAACACAGTAGACAGAAAGCCAAATGAAAAAGAGAAAAAGTGAAAATAATATAAAATACCTATGGGATAACATGAGCTTCCCCGGTGGCTCAGTGGTAAATTCTCCTGCAATGCAGGAGACACAGAAAACGTGGGTTCAATCCCTGGGTCGGGAAAATTCCCTGAAGAAAGGCTGCTACCCACTGCAGTACTCCTGCAGGGAAAATTCCACAGACAGAGGTGCCTGGCAGGCTACGGTTCATGGGGTTGCAAAGAGCTGAACACGACTAAAGCAACTGAGCACGCATGTATGGGATAACATAAAGGGGGCCCCCTCTATGATGACAGGGACTCCAGAAGGAGAAGAAAGAGAAAAGGGGATTGAAAACGTGTTTGAAGAAATTGTGGCTGAAAACTTTACAAACCTAAAGAAGGAAACAGATATCCAGATACAGAAAGCACAGAAGTTCCTTAACAAGATGAACCCAAACAGACCAACACGAAGACATAATCAACATGGCAAAAGCGAAAGACAAAGAGAAGATCCCAAATGCACTAAAAGAAAAACAGAGTTAATTATAAGGGAATACCCATAAGGCTATAAGCTGATTTCTCTACAGAAATAATGCAGACTAGAAGGGAGTGGATAAATATATTTAAAGTCTTAAAAGGGAAAAATCTGCAACCTAGAATGCTCTACCCAGCAAGAAGAACATTTAGAAGAGAAAGAGATAAAGAATTTCTCAAATAAGGAAAAACTAAAAGAAAAGAGCAATACTAGACCTATTCTAAAAGAAATATTAAGGTCTTCTCTTATTATGAAAGAATCAAGAAGATGTAGAAAAGAGAAAATCACAATTGTAAAGTCAGTCATTTAAATAAGCCAGTATACAGACCAAAAAGGGAAAAAAAGGCTTTAAATCTTTTTATGAAAGCAATGATAAACATAAGGAATGGCAAAAGGATAAACACGAAGATGTAACTGAGGACATCAAAATGATAAAATGCAGGGGGAGAGAGTAAGAAAATACAGATTCTTTCATTTGAGCCTATATGACTACCAGTCTAAAAGCAAGCAGATACAGGAAGGGGTTAACATACTTGAACAACAGGGTAACCACAAATCAAAAACATACAACAGGATTCACAAAAACCAAACAAAAAACACAAGCATAAAATAAAGGGAAATCATCAAACCACAAAATGAAAAACAAAGAGACAAAGAAGAAACACAGAATCAACTGGAAAACAAGGTTTAAAGTGATATTAAATACATATTTACCAATAATTTCCTCAAATGTAAACAGACTGTTCCAATCAAAAGTGACTGGGTGGCAGACTGGATTAAAAACAAGAGACTGTGCCACCTATGAGGCACCCTTGTAGGCGCTACAAGGCACTTTGCACTTTAGGGCAAAGAACACACAGATTGGAAGCCAGGGGACGGAAAAAGATGTATCATGCAAATGAAGATCACAGGAAAGCAAGAGTTGGGAATACTCATGTCAGACAAAATAGACTTTAAAGCAAAACATGTAAAGAAAAATAAAGGAGGACACTATATGCACCCAATACAGGAACACCCAAATACATAAAACAAATAATGACAGACATAAGGTGACAAACTGATGGGAATACACTACTACTAGGTTGGCCCAAAAGTTCCTTCGGTTTTTAAGTAAAAGTAACAGGCCCATTTTTCATTTTTACCAAGAACTTTACTGAACAATGTAGTCACTATTTTGTTCTACCATCTTCTGCCATTTTTCAGGAAACCTCATAATTCCACCTCCCCAAAACGTTGTACCTTTTTGAGCAAAGAACTCTTCCAGGTGTCTTTTACAGTCATCCAGGGAATTGACATTTTTTTCCATTAAGAGAATTTTATAAAGACTGAAATAAATGGACATCCGAAGGTGCAATATCTGGTGAATATGACGATGAATCAGAACTTTCCAGTCAAGCTGTAACACTTTTTGCCTAGTCATCAAAGAAACATGTGGTCTTGAGTTGTCCTGATGGAAGATTATGCACTTTCTGTTGACTAATTCCAGACACTTTTCGTCTAGTGCTGCTTTCACTTGGTCTAGGTGGGAGTAGTACTTATTGGAATTAATTGAGCTCCAAAAGGAGCTCGTAGTAGAGGACTCACTTCCAACCCCACACATACACAACATTACCTTCTCTGGATGAAGACCAACCTTTGGTGTGGTTGGTAGTGGTTCCACGATCTCTTGCTCTCTTTCATTCCACGTTATCATACAGTATCTACCTTTCATTGCTTGTCAGAAATTGTTTTTAAAATGGGACGTTTTCATTACGTTTAAGAAGAGTCATGTGTGAAAATATGATCGACATTTTTTCCACTTATGTGGAACCCAAACATGAAAACCATAAGAGAATACTATGAACAATTTTATGCCAACAAATTCAACAACGGAGAAGAAATGAACAAGTTTCCAGAAAAATACATCCCATTAAAACTGAATCAAGAAGAAGATAATTTGAAAAGATGGGTCACTGGTAGTGAAAGAGAATCTGTAGCTGAAAAAACAAAAAATTCCCTCCAAAGGCAAGTCCAGGTCCAGGTGGCATCACAGGCGAATTCTACCAAACATACAAAGAACTTTTATCCTTCTCAAACTCTTCCAAAACACTGAAGAGAAGGGAACACTGCCAAAGACACACTATGAAGCCACCGTCACCCTGATGCCAAGCTAAACAAAGATACCGCCAAAAAAGAAAATTACAGGCCAGTATCTTTGATGATATTATGAAGTACAAAACGAAGCAGGGCAAAGGCTAATACACAGTTTTCCCAAGAGCATGCACTGGTCATAGCAAACACCCTCTTCCAACAACACAACAGGCGACTCTACAAATGGACACCACCAGATAGTCAATAGCGAAATGAGATTGATTATAATCTTTGCAGCCTAAGATGGAGAAGCTCTATATAGTCAGCAAAAAGAAGATCAGGAGCTGACTGGCTTAGATCATCAGCAACGTATTGCAAAATTCAGGCTTAAAATGAAAACAGTAGGGAAAACCATTAGGCCATTCGGTCTGACCTAAATCAAATTCCTTATGATTATGCTGTGGAGGTGATGAACAGATTTAAGGGATTAGATCTGGTAGACAGAATGCCTGAAGAACTATGGACAGAGGTTTGTAACACTGTACAGGAGGAAGCGATCAAACCATTTCCAAGGAAAACAAATGCACAAAGGCAAAATGGTTGTCTGAGGAGGCCTTACAAATAGCTGAGAAGAGAAGTGAAAGGAAAAGGAGAAAGGGAACAATATACCCAACTGAATTCAGAGTTCCAGAGAATAGCTAGGAGAGATAAGAAACCCTTCTTAAGTGAATAATTTGAAGAAATAGACGAAAACAACAGAATGGGAAAGACGAGAGCTCTTCAAAAAACCAGAGTTACCAAGGGAACATTTTATGCAAAGATGAGCACAATAAAGGACAGAAATGGCAAAGACTTAACGGAAACAGAAGAGATTAAGAAGAGGTGGCAAAAATACACAGAAGAACTATACAAAAAAGATCTTAATGACTCGGATAACCACAATGATGTGTTCATTTACCCAGAGTCAGACATCCTGGAGTGTGAAGTCAAGTGGGCCTTAGGAAGCATTACTACAAACAAAGCTAGTGGAGGTTACAGAATTCCAGTTGAGCTATTTCAAATTCTAAAAGATGATGTTGATAAAGTGCTGCACTTAATATGCCAGCAAATTTGGAAAACTCAGCAATGGCTAAGGACTGGAAAAGGTCAGTTTTCATTCCAATTCAAAAGAAGGACATTGCCAAAGAACGCTGAAACTATCGCACAATTGTACTCATTTCACATGCTGGCAAGAATGCTCAAAATCCTTCAAGCTAGGCTTCAGCAGTACATGAACCAAGATCTTCCATATGTACAAGCTAGATTTAGAAAAGGCAGAGGAAACAGAACAAATTGCCAACATCTGCTGGATCACAGAAAAAGCAAAGGAATTCCAGAAAAACATCTACTTTTGCTTCATTGACTATGCTAAAGCCTTCGACTGTATGGATCATGACAAACTGGAAAACTCTTAGATGGGAATACCAGACCACCCTATCTGCCTCCTGAGAAACCTGTATGCAGGTCAAAGCAACAGTTAGAACCCAACAATGGACTAGATCAAAACTGGGAAAGAAGTACGTCAAGGCTATATATTGTCACCTTGATTATTTAACTTATATGCAGAGTATATCATGCGAAATGCCGGGCTAGATGAGTCACAAGCTGGAATCAAGACTGCCAGGAAAAATATCAACAACCTCAGATATGCAGATGATACCATTCTAATGGGAGAAGTGAAGAGGAACTAAGGAGCCTCGTGATGAGGGTGAAAGAGGAGAGTGAAAAAGATAGCTTAAAACTCAACATTCAAAAAACTAACATTTTGGCACCTGGTCCCATCAATTCAAGGCAAATAGAAGGGGCAAAAGTGGAAACAGTGACAGACTTTACTATCTCTGATTCCAAAATCACTGTGGATGGTGACTGCAGCCATGAAATGAAAAGACAGTTGGCTGCTCCTTGGAAGAAAAGCTATGACAAACCTAGACAGTGTATTAAAAAGTAGAGACCTCACTTTGCTGAGAAAGGTCCATATAGTCAAAGCTATGTTTTTTTTCAGTAATCACATACAGATGCGACAGCTGGACCATAAAGAAGGCGGAGAGCTTAAGGACTGATGGTTTTGACCTGTGGTGCTGGAAAAGAATCTTGAGATTCCCATGGACAGCAAAGAGATCAAACTAGTCAATCAATCCTAAAGGAAATTAACCCTGAATACTCACTGGAAGGACTGATACTGAAGCTCTAATACTTTGGCCACCTGATGTGAAGAGATTACTTATTGGAAAAGACTCTTGATGCTGGGAAAGACGGAGGGCAAGAGGAGAAGAGGGCAACAGAGGATGAGATGGTTGGATGGCATTTCCGACTCAATGGACCTGCGTTTAAGTAAACTCTGGGAGATACTGAAGGACAGGGAAGCCTGGCATGCTGCAGTTCACGGGGTCACAAATAGTCAAACACAACTTAGTGACTAAACAACAACAATAATCTTTGATGAACACACTCATAAATATTTTCAAAAAATATTAGCAAACTGAATCCAACATCACTTCCTGGCAAATAGATGGGGAAACAGTGGCTGACTTAATTTTTCTGGGCTCCAAAATCACTGTAGATGGTGACTGCAGCCATGAAATTAAAAAACACTTACTCCTTGAAAGTTATGACCAATCTAGACAGCATATTAAAGAGCAGACACATTACTTTGTCAACAAAGGTCCATCTAGTCAAGGCTATGGTTTTTCCAGTAGTCACATATGGATGTGAGAGTTGGACTATAAAGAAACCTGAATGCCGAAGAATTGATGCGTTTGAACTGTGGTGTTGGAGAAGACTCTTGAGAGTCCTTGGCCTGCAAGGAGATCCAACCAGTCCATCCTAAAGGAGATCAGTCCTGGGTGTTCATTGGAAGGACTGATGTTGAAGCTGAAACTCCAATACTTTGGCCACCTCATGCGAAGACCTGACTCACTAGAAAAGACCTTGATGCTGGGAAAGATTGAGGGCAGGAGGAGAAGGGGACAACAGAGGATAAGATGGTTGCATGGCATCACCAACTCAATGGACACCAGTTTGGGTGGACTCTGGGAATTGATGATGAACAGGGAGGCCTGGCGTGCTGCGGTTCATCAGGTCACAGAGAGTCGGACATGACTGAGTGACTGAACTGAACTGAATCCAACACCACATAAAAAAGATCATATGCCATGACCAAGCAGGATTCATCCTAAGTTCACAAGGATGGTTCAACATATGCAAATCAGTCAATGTGATACACCATCTCAACAAAAGATAAAAACCACATGATCACCTAGATAGATGCAGTAAAATCACCTAACCAAATACAACATCCATTCGTAATAAAAACTCTTACCAAAGTGGGTATAAAAGGAACATATTTCAATATTGTAAGTTATTTATGATAAACCCACAGTCAATATAATACTCAACAGTGAAAGGCTGACAGCCTTCTCTCTAAAATCCGGAACAAGCAGGCCCACTATCATCATTTCTATTCAACACAGTATCGAAAGCCCCAGCCACAGCAACCAGACAAGAAATAAAAGGTATCAAATTACAAAGGAAGAGGTAAAAATGTCTTTATTTGTAGAAGGCATGATATCATATCAGAAAATCCTAAAGACTCCACACAAAAATTACTAGAACTGATAAAAAAAATTCAGCAACTTAGCAAGATACAAGATTAACATACAGAAATTAGTTGCATTTCTTTACACTAACAATGAAAGATGAGAAAGGGAATGTAAACAAGTCATCTCATTTTAAATCACATCCAAAAAATTACTTAGGAATAAATCTCATCAAGGAGGTAAAAGATGTACTTATATGCTAGAAACTACAAAATATTAACCAAGGAAATTAAAGATGCAACCTAAATATCTATAGACAGAAGAATGGGTAAAGATGTGGCCTACATACACAATGGAGTATTACTCCGCCAACAAAAGGAATGAAATAATGCCATTTGTAGCAACACGATGGACACGTTGATTTGTATTGTATTTTAGATTCCACATATAAGTGATATCATATGATATTTGTCTTTCTCTTTAGAACTTACTTTGCTTAGCATGTGGTATTATTTGAAGTCTGGGAGGGTTATGCGTGATACACACACATCCTTTTAAAATGTTCTTTAATGATGATTCAAAGAAATGGAAAGATGTCCCATGCTCTTGGATTGGAAGATTTAATATTGCTAAAATATCCATACGGAGACTGGGACTGACGTATAAGCACTGCCATGTGTAAAAGAGATAGCCAGTGGGAGTTCAGCTCAGTGTTCTGTGATGATCTAGATGGAACAGGGAAAGGTAGGAGTGGAAGAGAGGTCCAAGAGGAAGAAGATATATAGCTGACACAGAGAGCTGATTCACTCCAGTGTACAGCAGAAATTAACACAACATTATAGAGCAACCATACCCAAAAATAAAGGCCATACTACCCAAAGCAATCCACACACTTAATGCAATTCCTATTAAATTACCCATGACATTTTTCACAGAACCAGAATAATCCTAAAGTTTATATGAAGCCATAAAAGACCAGGATTGCCGAAGCAACTCTGAAGGAAAAGAACAAAGCAAGAGGCATAATGTATTTACAAAAGAAAAACACAGAGAACAGACCTATGGCTGCCAAGGGGGTGGGAGGAGGGGTGCAGCGGGAGGCTGGGGTCAGTGGAAGCAAACCACTGCACACAGAATGGAAAAACATCAAGGCCCCTCTGCACAGCACAGGGAGCTAAATTCAGTATCCTGAGATATTCTGCACCACAATTGAGAAGAATATAAAACAGCATGTATTGGCACAGAAACAGAAATATGCATCAGTGGAACAGAATAGAGACCAGAAATAAACCCACACACCTATGGTCAATTAATCTTCAACAAAAGAGGCAAGAATATACAATGGGGAAAGACAGTCTCTTCAGCAAGTGGTGCTGGGAAAGTTGGACAGCCACACGTAAAACAATAAAGCTAAAATATACACTCTCAACATACACAAAAATAAATTAAACATGGCTTAAAGACCTAAATATAAGACAAGACCCCATAAAACTCCTAGAAGAGACCAGAGGCAAAACATTCTCTGAGATAAATCATTTTATGTCATAAATCTCTGACATAAAACCTATGTTTTCTTAGGTCAGTCTCCCAAGGCAATAGAAATAAAAGCAAAAATAAACAAATGGGACCTAATTAAACTTATAAGCTTTTCCAAAGCAAAGGAAACAAAACAAAAAGACAACCTACAAAATGGGAGAAAATATTTGCATATGATGTAACTGACAAGGGCTTCATTTCCAAAATACAAATACAGTTCATACAACTCAACAGCAAAAAAAAAAACAAAAACTCAATCAAAAAACAGGCAGAAGACCTAAACAGACTTTTCTCCAGAGAAAACATACAGATAGCTAATAGGCACCTGAAAAGATGCTGAACGTCATTAATTATTAGAGAAATGCAAATCAAAACTACAACGAAGTAGTACCTCACACAAATCAGAATGGCCATCATTAAAAAGTCTTCAAATAGCAATTACTGCTATTACAGAGTGTGGAGAGAAGGGAACCCTCCTCCACTGTTGCTGGGAGTGCAAACTGGTATAGCCACCGTGAAAAACAGAATGAAGGTTCCTCCAAAAACTAAAAACAGACTCATCTTATGATCCATCAATCCCACTCCTGGGCACATACTCAGACAAAACTATAATTCAAAAAGATACATGCAAACTTATGTTCACAGCAGCACTATATACAACTGCAAAGACATGGAAACAAACTAAATGTCCACAGAGAGATGAATAGATAAAGAAGATGTGGTCTGTATACACAATGGACTATCACTCAGCCACCAAACAGAAGGAAAGAATGCCATTTTCGCAATATGGATGGACCCAAAGATTATCACACTAAGCAAAGTCAGTCAGAAAGAAAAAGACAAATACCATATAATGTCACTTTTATGTGGAATCTAAAATATGACACAAGTCAACATATTTACATAACAAAAACAGACTTGTGGTTGCCAAGAGGGTTGGGGTGGGGCAAGAGATGGAGTAGGAGGCTGAGGTTAGTAGAAGCAAACCATTACATATAGAATGAATAAACTACAAAGTCTTACTGTATAGCACAGGGGACTATATTCAATATCCTGAGATATTTCCCACTATGATGGAAAATAATATAAAAAAGAATATACATATATATATCATATATATTCTTTTATAAACACACACACACAGAACTTCCCTGGTAGCTCAGCTGGTAAAGAATCTGCCTGCAATACAAGAGACCCTGGGTTCAATTCATGGGTTGTGAAGTTCCCCTGGAGAAGGGATAGGCTACCCACTCCAGTATTCTTGGGCTTCCCTGGTGGCTCAGACAGTAAAGAATTCACCTGTAATCTGGGAGACCTGGGATTGATCCCTGGGTTGGAAAGATCCCCTCCAGGAGGGCATGGCAAACCACTCCAGTATTCTTGTCTGGAGAATCCCTATGGACAGAGGAGCTGGCAGGCTATAGTCCATGGAGTCACAAAGGGTCAGACACAACTGAGCAACTAAGCACAGCACATACATATACACACACAACTGAATCACTCTGTTGTACAGCATGAATTAATACAACATTGTAAATCAACTATGAAAAGTGTAGTTGCTCAGTTGTGTCTGACTCTTTGTTACCCCGTGGACTGTAGCCCCTGTCCATGGGATTCTCCAGGCAAGAATACTGGAGTGGGTTGCCATTCCCTTCTCCAGGGGATCTTCCCAACCCAGGGCTCAAACCTGGGTCTTCTGCATTGCAGGTAGATTCTTTACTGTCTGAGTCACGACTTTAATTAAAAACATATTCTAGAAACTAAATAAACACACAGTATAAAGGTTTATATAGTAAAGTCAACCTCATTACTTCACCAATGGAATCCACTTATATTCCTCTGAAAATGTTAGTTTCCATCAATTACACAATCCTGGGATTATACTAGAAATACCAAACTTGGCTATTCATAAACAATGAGTTTCCCAAGGGTGGTAAAGGTCCTCTTGATATGCTATAAAATCCAGTAAATGCCCCAACTTTTCCTCATTGGGAACCATACAGTGATAATTACTATTTATAATAGATATCTAGATAATAACTTCTTGATGAGAAATAGACAGCTTAAGAGTGAGAAGTGAAATTACCATAACCGTAAGAGGCAGGCAAGGGGTCATTAAAAAAAGAAAGAGAAAACCACAAACACTTACAACTTAGTGTAATTAGTTCAGTATAGGTACTATCTTGCTTCTAGAATTTGACACTAAAAATAACAGGGCAGTAATCCTAGTCAGCATACCAATAATAAGGCAGTATTTTTATCTACAATGTAGATATGAGTGTGCACCAAGGAAATGAAAATCCTTCAGCTGAGTCTTACAATACTCATGTGGAAAACAGCAGCAGAATCTAAAAGTTTTCATGTGGTTTAAAAAGTTTTTTAAGAGTTTACAGAGCACAGTCCGTACAGAACCCGTCTCTAGTGGCCTGGCCCAGTCCTGGGTGGTTTAACGGGAACAGCACAGAAGTAGAAGTCACAAGATCTGAATGTGAAGCCAGGCTCTGTAACTTATTAGCTATTTGATTAAGGGCAAATCACTCATGCTATTCTCAAAGAAAAGTGGGGATGACATCACTCTGTGTACCTTTCCCATGAAAAAGATGCACTGGAACTGACGATTCACTGGTGTAATCTTTTCCTCTAAACTGGAAACTCCTTGAAGGCAGGAGTCATGTCTCACTGAATTTATTATTCTCACTACTTAAACTAACATAGTGCCTGAAAGACAAGAGGCTTTTAGTAAATGATGAAATAATGAATCATTTAAACACCATCCTGCCAACCTAACTGAAATATAGAAAGGATTAAACCGGAAATACTCGTCAAAGACAAGTTCATCATCATTAGTGTTTAAATGAAGAAATAAAAGCTATGTTTATCTTAACTTTCAGTGATTCAAGTCTTGAAAGAATAACTAATACTTCAGATGATATACAACCAGGAGCCAAAAATATGAGCAGAAATAAAGAATTAGAATCAATAAGATTGATGATCCAGAGGGTTGGTGTGGAGTGGGAGGTGGGGGGGGGGGTTCAGGATTGGGAACTCATGTACACCTGAGATAAAAATTTAAAAAAAAATAAAAAAATAAATAATAAAAAATTAATTAAAAAAAATCAATAAGATTAATTTAATACAAATAAAGATAAAGTCTCCTATTGATGTGTGAATAATACATGCCAATAAAAGAGAGGGTATAAGTGGGAAATGATGAGGGTATATGGGATGAGGATACATGGGAAAAAACAATGAAGGTATATGGGCACAATACATGCCAATAAACAATGAGACTATATGGAATAATACATGCCAATAAATGATGAGGGCATATGCAAACAACTGGCATTAAAACATTCTAGGAAGGTTTTAGTTAATTTACCTAAAGACAATATGTTGAAATCTACTTTTAAGCTCAGTTAGGGAATTCCCTGGCACTCCAGTGGTTAGGACTCCACGTTCTCACTGCCACAGGCCAGGGTTCGATCCCTGGTCAGGGAACTAAGATCCTGCAAGCCATGTGGCACAACTAAAAAAAAAAAAAAAGTCTATATACAAGACACAAAATCATAATAAAGAAGCAAAACTGAATAATTAAAAAAAGGATTATGCTGAATACAAGAACATTATTCACTATGGTTAATTTATGTTGATGTATAGCAGAAACCAGGCTTCACTGGTGGCTCAGATGGTAAAGAATCCATCTGCAATGAGGGAGACCTGGGTTCAGTCCCTGGGTTGGAAAGATCTCCTGGAGGAGGGCATGGCAACCCACTCCAGTATTCTTGCCTGGAGAACCCCCATGGACAGGGGAGCCTGGCGGGCTACAGTTCATGGGGTCGCAAAGAGCTGGACACTACTAAGTGACTACGCACACACGCACACATAGCAGAAACCAACACAATATTGTAACTCAATTATCCTCTAATTAAAAATGAATAAATGTTTTTTAAAAAGGAACATTATCCAGACAAGGGGTAAGGGAGCAGCACAGCAAGATAGAGGAGCAGAGATCCCAAAATGAAAACAGATAAAGAAAATGACTCAAATGTTGATTCTCAAGGACAACAGGAAAAAGAGAATGTTCTT
This sequence comes from Neotragus moschatus, assembly GCA_006410615.1. NCBI lineage: Eukaryota > Metazoa > Chordata > Mammalia > Artiodactyla > Bovidae > Neotragus > Neotragus moschatus. Next base: position 17,854 of record SJYA01007511.1, read on the forward strand.
GTGCCAGAAATAAGCAATCACACGCATGCTAGCACACAAAACAGGGCACGAGTTTCAAGAATTCTAGAAAAACATGGAAGAGAAATTATACTTAATTTTTAATATTCTAAAAAATGTACAGGGAGAGAAATCAGCCTTTTTATTTCATTTTTGTCCTCTTTTTCTCTGGTGGGGCTTTATTCCTGAAGGTAACAACACTTTGGAAAAAATTCCAAGTCAGCATATAGAAAAGTGTTTCTTAATTTCGTTTTTTTAAAAAAACAGGTTTCACATAATGATTACTTTTAGCCTCTCTATGCACTTTAATTCAAGTCGGCTGCCCTACTTAGAATGTCTTTTGCAACAACTAGCATCTCCCCACCAGTCCTCTAGCTCTAAATCCAGTACCTTCTCTGTTTCTTTCCCATGGGGCAGCTTACAAGTGCGAGTTCACAGTGCCAATGCATTCTTTGAACTTCGGAAGCGAAATAACCTCTTTGATCTCTGAAACACCATAGCACCATGAAGA